>JAJPUD010016049.1:0-20155 GCA_023553655.1 Myrmecobius fasciatus | reverse complement strand
CTTTCTTTTTCTTTCTTTCTTTTTTTATAACACTTCTATGTTCTCTTTTTTTGGAAACCTTCCTTCTCAATATTTTACCCAGTTATTTTTTTGAGGGGTGGGGAGAAGATACATAGGAACTTACCTCATCAGAATAAAACCTTATATCACTTATATCACTTGTAATAAGTATGAATCTTATTGATGGGAGGGGTGTTCACAGCTGACTCAGAGTCTTTTAATTGCTATTTTACACAAAATTTTAAGAAATTTAGTTTTCTAGATTCTCATTCAAGACCTCATTAGAAACAAGAATTTAGAAGAGGAAGCTCACAAAAGGGTACTCACAGATTTAGTGCCATCACTAGTTTAAAAACACCCACACACACACCCACCCACCCACCCACACACACACACACAACAGTTCTCAGTCAAATAGCAAATAAAAAAGAAAGAAAAGTCAGTGAAGGGGCAGTTATGTGGTGCAGTGGATAGAGCACCAGCCCTGAAGTCAGGAGAACCTTAGTTCAAATCTGCTCTCAGACACTTAACATTCCCTAGCTGTGTGACCCTGAGCAACTCACTTGACCTCAATTGCCTCAGCAAAAACAAAACAAACAAACAAAAAAAAAAGTCCGTCAAAAAACAAGAAAAAAATGGGGCCATACAGCCTTCCAAAAAATAATACTATTTGACTTGAGGATTAAAATGATCTTTAAAACAGTATAATTACTAGTATTTCTGATGATTACTTTGAGATGTGGAAGATATGATTTTGGTTGATGTCTAATTCTGCAGAAATGGCTTCACTGATGTGTGGTATTTATTATATGCAAATTATATATGTATACGAATATGAAAAAATACAAAATGTACAAATAATACATATTTATTAGATACAAATTATAAATTTGTAGATTTATATAACAAGGAATGCAATTACTACATTTGTGGGGAACAAAAGGAGCACCATGGATTGTTCCTTATTCTCACTTTCCTCCAATAAGTATATGACAAGAATTCCATCTATTTATCACATTTAAAACATCTGGAAGTCTAGAATTAAAAAAAAATCAAAACATAATGCATTATTTCTCATCATTCTTAGTTTAGTTTCCTTCCAGGAAATAATGGCTACTCACAACACTATCATGAATAGTGAATAAAAAAAAGTAATATATATAAACAAATTTCTAAATAAACAAAAGTCAGTGAAATCAAAGGAGTAGTTCTTTGTCTGAAAGTTAGATGAAACTATCAGAGATCCTTTAAGGATTCTTGCCATATTCAGTGTCAGCATATCTCTCAGCCAAAATGTAATCATAAATACTTATAGATACTAACCAAAGTATGGGATAGGATGTTCCACATATCAAGAAAAAATATATAATTTTCAATATGTTCTTGTTAAAAAGACAGGAACACTTAAAATATATTAACAATTGTTATAATGATATATAGAAGTTATATATAAAAGAAAAAAAAAACATTCTTTTTTATATGTAAATTTTGGCTATTCTGAACCACAAGTTCCTGTAGTTTAATTTCTGGAGTTTTATTTTACATATATACATACATATATATACATATAAACACATATGTATATGCATATATATAATCAGATATTGATATGATTTCTAATAAAATTTTTGAGTTACAAGATTGACTTAAACATTTATTGAATATTTAATTAAATTAAATAAATATTTACATATTTATTGAAAAATAAAAGTAACTCCCACCAGTGTAAGGTCTTTTAATCCCTATTGCCTTCTACCTAGTCTCAAACCACACTGCTTGTCCTTTGCCCATCACTCTCATAATATTCCTCATTTGCCAGTACTGTTACATTTGGACTCTGTTCTGAATTTTGGAAGGTGATTTGATATCTGAATTTGTGTGAAATCATGTCTCAATATCACATCCTGGACATCTGCAAATAATTTGGCTTCACTTGTAATAGCTCCCCAATCTTCTTAGTTCTGCTTTACCTGCAATTTTTTTCCATTAAAATTTGAATTCCTCGAACTTAGACTTAATGTTTTGCTGGTATTTGTAATTACAGAACTTAGAAAATGCCTAGTCCTTAGTAAAGGTTTAATGAGTAGCTTAATATTATATTAAAGATGAAAGACCTGCTAGGGTCTAAAACAGAGGTTATTTCATAACATAATTTCCGATGCTTTTTGATTTAGCTTGGTTGTACAATTGAGTACTGGAAATTTTAGTCCAAAAAACTTTAGTTTTAATTCTTAACCTAAATATTTACTAGCTAGTAACTTTGGGGAAATTACAACTTCTCTATTTCTTCATCTGGAAAAATATTTATTAGCACCTTTTTCACAAGGTTATGAAAATCAAATGAGATATATATATATAAAATACTTTGTAAAACATGTCACTATGTAAATACTAGCTATAAATGATCTTTGTCAAGTCTATGGTTAATTTTAATGTTTTTGAGATCAGGAATTTTTAAATTAAAGCTTGTAAGGATATATATATATATATATATACATATATATATGTGTGTGTGTGTATGTGTGTATGCATGTATATATATATACATATATATTTCAGATATTTATTAAATATGTATTGAATGATTGTTTCATTTTATATAGACCATTATTCCTGGTTCTTGATTCTGACTGGATGGATCAGAATTTGTTCTCTGAATTGTCTCTGTTTTATTTCCTTCAAATTTATTATTACTTTTATAGCTTGTAAACTGAGTTCTCAAGAACTACTTTAACTTGTCATTTTGCCAAGTCTATGAAGGCTATCTCTTTGTTAATCTTTTTATTTCAAATCTGTTAGTGCATGAACCCCAAAACAAGGCTCTCTCTATTCTTACTTTTGTCATACCACTAGAATCTTCTACCATTAGTTATCTTAATTAAGTACTTGAATTCTGTCACCCTTTGTAATAAAGTTCTGAAATCAATCAATTAATTAACTAGCAATGTTTTTTCTATATTTCAGTTGCTATGGGTATATACCAAGAGGAGTGAAACAAGTGTTGTATCCAAGGAGTTCACATTCCTTACTTTCTATTATGTGAGGCAGGATGTACATATATAGCTCTATATACAAATGTACAAATTTAACATATGCTATTTTACATGTGGGTAAAAAATATACTGTGTATGAATCCTGTGGGACAAAAAAAAGGTAACATATTCTTTGCAATCTGAGAAGAGAACATGGCTTTAATTATATAATGTTAAAGAAAGAAATCCAAAAAAAAAACATTTTAAATATGATCAAATTTTGTCATTAAAAACTTTCTGGAAGTAATGAGAATTCCATACTTTTCTATGAATCCTGATTGTGAGTATTGGGAGCCATACTACATACTACTACTGCCCTACTATGGCTCTTTAGATCTAATAATAGAAAACTATTCAGCTCTATTAATATGAACCTTTAAGGAGCACATGTTTGAAGTCCTTATGTGATGATGTGAATGGAGGGACAAGATTACTTCATTTTAAGGTCTGAATTAATCATAGTTAAGACAATACAATTAAGCACACAATTATGTAAGAAGGTAATTCTTATATCCCTATGTTGGGATTCTTAACAACATTTGTACAGGTTTCATCCATTTTCTAGGCCATTGGAGAGTTTAAATTTAAAGTATTTAAGAAATGACATTTAAAAATCAATATAAGCTTTCATATATTTTTCATATTAAATAACATTCAAGAGATCTATTTAAAAACAGTCTCTCAGGATATGGATGAAGGGACATGCACAGGAAATAATTCCAGAACTTCCTGACTTCCTAAGTCTGCAAATTATTTAATCAATTCTCAACATAATATAATTGCCCTAAGTCACCCATGCAAATTGCCACTTCCAGAATTCTGGACAAAGCATTGCCTTATTTTTTAACAACAAAAGTCATACTTTAAAAAGTGTTTTCCATTGGTTGTTTAGAATAAAAATACAGACACAACATTTTAAAAAGAAAATTCTGAGAATGCCTCATCCTCTTGGAAATCATGAAATACAATGGCAAGAAAACACAACATACCAGAGATCAGAATTATTTCACTTTTGAGGCTTGTATATCTAGTAGCATTGGTGGTTTTCTGTTTTGCTCTATCTGTTCAGTTTTATTGGACTACCATTGTGCATAGACTCAAAGACTACATCTTTCTCTAAATTCTGTAAAGCACCAAAGCCACAGGTCAATATTGTTATCAAGGTAACTCAGCATCATTTGTCTGGTCATATGAAGAAATAAAGTATCATTACAGCAGAGACACTGTTATACTATGAATTGAATGTGGAGTGACACTAACAAAGAGTAGAAGGAAAATAAGTTCTACAGGGATCTATGAAACTATCATTTGAAGCAAGGATTACTAGGAAGAAGCAAGAGTAGAGTGACCATGCTGATTTACCAATTAGAAATGAGATAACTTGAGTTATGTACAATGTCATGCTGCCCATGAAAGTTGGAAGCAAAGAATATGACTGTGTGGAAAAGGATACAAGTCATGGAAGTCATTTAAGCTACTCTTGTATAAACAGAAGCTCACAGTGCTGGTGATGGCAACAATTCTGTTTCTGTAGATTTTTTGAGAAATAGAAAGGTGACACATACTACATAATGTAGTTAATGCTCCAAAGGACATGTTCTCTGGCAATATTCCAAATAATTTTGGGTACAATCTAATTTTGAGATACTCATTTAGGTAGAGGTATAGTAAAGTATTAAGTGGATAGTTAGATCACTACCTTGGGGATTTTGTGAATTTGAAAAAGGAATTATAGATAACAAATAAACAACAATTTCCTCTTGAATTGTAATTATTTTTCATTAAAATGAACCCATGCACTTGTATCTGTCCTTCTGATATCTGGTTTATAAAGAATGCCTCTTCAATAGTTAATTCATCAACCAATAGATGAATTCTGAGCTCTTATTATCTACAAGGTACTTTGAAAGGACTTGTGTCTTAGGGATGATGAATGAGAGAAAGAGGGAGTAAAAATAAATTTCTGTCCTTAAAAAACTTGTAACTGAGTGGGGAGAAAAAAGCATGACACAAAAATGAAAATTGATAAGTTGGGAAATATGCAAATAGTAAATTAACAGTGCTACCAACATTATACAATGTATATGGATGTATGGATGAAACATTTATTAAATATTTACTATATGTAAACCACTCTACTAAAAGCTGCAGATAGAAATATAAAAATAACACCATCCCTACTCTTGGGGATCTATTATTCAAATTAGAGAATAACATTTGGAAGATAGTAAGGACAAATCAGATGGGAAAGTACCATTAAACATCATTTCCACTAATAAAAATCATACCAGTTTCTAATGTTCAACCATCTGAACATACCGAGCTTTGACAACCAGGTTTTTATTGTCTGAATCATCAAAAGCTATGCTTGTAGCTCCTGCAGGAACACTTGCCAGGCAACATCGATACAGGGAATGCTTCGTGGAATATTGATTGAGGACACTGGGAATGATGTTCCAAAGGCAGGATCCTAGGTTGTCTCCATCAGTAATTGAGAAGAAATGGTAGTGAAAACAGCGCTGGAGATGTGACTATGTTTGAAATTCTTCTTTTTCTTCTTTACCTTGTCCTAACTGCTCCTCCTCCTCATTCTCATCATCCTCTGCCTCTTCCTCTTCCTCCTCATTTTTCCCCTCCTCCTCTTCTTCCTCTTCCTCTTCTTCCTCTTTCTTCTCCTCCTCTTTCTTGTCCTTATGCTTTTCTTCTTCTTTGCTTTTTTTATCTTAACAATAACACTAGAAGTAATTTGACCATATACTGTTATCTTAATTTAACACACAGGAAAATGGAGTCATAGAAAACATGTATTTTCCAATCCACCTTTATTACTGACAGAGTAATTTTTGTAAGACCAAATGTGTTTTCCTTACCTGAATAGAGATTTGAAATTTTGCCAAATCATCATTTATATCCTACTACCTACATATGAGTGTTCTCCAGGGTTTTATCTATTCTAGGGACTCTTCTCTTTTTTCTTCTTTCTATTTCTCTTTGTACCTGTCTGTCTCTTTCTCACTTTTTCTATTTTTTCCTCTGGCTTTCTGCCTTTCTCTTTCTTACTCTCTTTGTTTCTGTCTCTCATTTCCATCTCTGTTTCTGTCTCTGTATCTCACCCCTTCTTGCTTTATCACTGGCTTCATTAGCATCTCTAAGCTTCTCATAAAAATAAAGTGAGAAGGATGCTAACATACCAATTAGAGGAAGAGTCATCATCTATAGTGCTTAGACATAGAAAACTTAGGAAGTCTAACACTCAGGAGATTAAGATCATACCAACCATCTTTATTCTTGTATTTAACTACCTTACAAGGTATAGTCAGTGTCATGAAAGTCACATTAAATTTCTCATAAATGTTTTGAAAGATATTACATTCTAAAATACAAGTTAAATCAAAAGATTTTTCATATTTTAGATGTGTTCTAAATTGAAATAAATGTTTGATATAAATTTCACCAATTTTAAAGAAATTCAGTGACAGAAGAATAAGTCAGTAAACATCATTAAAGATTTCTTTCTCTCCTTCCTTAGAGGAACTTGTGCTTATATTAGGGAAAAATTGCATCTTTTTTCAGTTTATTCATGTAAAAGAAATGAAACTGTATAATGTCTGTGCAACTGTGTACAGCCACTCAAACACACACACACACACACACACATACACACCACATGCGCACACACACTGCAATTAGCAAATTTTATTGTTATATAATTCTTCTATTGGCATTTTCAGGTGATATCTCAAGTAATTAATGTTCAACATTGTCATATGAATGACAAGTGGTGAAGCTTTGGAAAACTCTTTTTGCTTTGGAGACTGAGAGGTACAATTAATTACAAACTTGATGCTAGTCACTAAAATTGAAATATATAAATGAAATAGCCTATTGCTTTCACCAAGCATTGAACATATCTTTTGAATGTAACAAGATTGAAACATGGATTCAAGTAAGTTAAGAATTATGAATGTTGCAGATAAAGGTAGCACTGAAAATAGGTAAAGAAATGTTTCTTGGTGAGGACAATGATAAGCTATGAAGGAAAAACAATATTTTGAGAAGAAAAGAGATGGAGGAGGAGGGCAGAGTGACTTTTGCAAACATATAGAGGTAGGTATTAGAAAGGTCATTAATACTGATATTGAAGTTGCCAAGAAGAATGAGAGAGTTTAAGGCAGATAAAAAAAATATAAACAGGGTGCCAAGATCAGAGAAAAGTAACCAAGTGAAAGTGTCCAACGGCTTCTGATAACAATAAAAGCAATAATAATAATACTTTGCATTTATATAACACCTACTATGTGCCAGACATAATACTAATTCTTTTACAAATATTTTCTCAGTTGACTTAAATAATAATAGAGGTAGGTATTTTATTATTATTCCTATTTTACAGTTGAGAAAACTGAGACAAACAGAGGTTGTTATGGGCCAAAGTCATATACCTACTAAGTGTCTGAGGCCATATTTGATCAGGATTCCTTGATTCAAGGTCCATATTCTTATTCACTGGAGAAATTCATGGACTAATGTGTCATTTAAAAGTCAAATTGTTGAGTGATGGGAACAGAGAAAGGTTCTGAAGTTATTCGTGAGAAGCAAATTATCTTTTTATATGGTGTCTCTAGGTTCTGAGAGATGATGGAATATGAAAAGTAGTAACTTCCATTATAAAGACTGCTAGATATTGGCCACATTTTTGTTGCTTAGAGAAAGTGAAATTATCATAGGATAAAGAGATAAAAGATGAAAAGAAGATAAAGGATAAAAGGGTCTTAAAGAGAATTTGATCTCTCATGACTTAGAGAAAATTCTCCATTGGACCTAATTCAACAGATCAAGTTTCAACAAAGTAGAGAGTATAGTACTTTAAACATTTATGAAAGTTCTTTTCTCATAATAACTCTTGAGAGTACTTGTATCACCATCAGCATTTCATAGATGAAAGAAGAGATGAGGGAACCAAGGCTCAGAGAGGTTATATGATTTACTGAGGTCAAACGGATTTAGACATTGTAGCTAGAACTCACACAAAACAAGGGCTAATTTAGACTGCGCCAAACTGAATGTCTAGAGAAATTATGGGAATTATGAATAAAAGCATGTTCATCAGTTCCTGCCATAAAGAAACTCATATTCTAATGGAGGAGAAAGAGACAACACATAAAAAAGAAAAGTCAAGAAGGAGGAAAAAGATAAAAGGGAGTAACATTTTCTGGAGCAGAAAATGCTGTAGAAGCCTTGAACCAAGCAAGATAAAATCAAATACATTCCAGAGAGGCTTTACAAGTGGAGTTCAATTTTCCGCTCAGGGAGGACTGTATATTCAGTTTGTAAAGACAGAAAGAAGATCATGAGGAAGACAGAAAAAATAGCAAGTTTATGGAATGAGAAATATTTGTATAAAGAAGGTAGGAAATAGAGTGGAAAAGAGAGTCAAAAGGAAAGATAAGAGAAAAATAAAAGAATATGTGGCTGCATTGAATAGTGTAAAAAAGGCAAATTTGGATTCAGAGTATCTAGAAATTCAGCTCATCCAATATTATCTGTGCAAATTTGGACAAAGCTCTAGTCCTCAGTTTCTTTATGTATAAGTTGATCAGGTTGGAATATATGTTGTTTATAATCTCTTTCAACTGTAAATAATGTGAACATTTTAGAAATATTTCAAGATTTAGAATTAAAGGAGAATTATCAAAGAAAGAATAGGCAAAAATCTATAATAAAATAATAACAGTAATAATGACATTTATGCAGTGTATTTTGTTTTGAAAAGTGTGATCTCATTTGAGCCTCACTTTGTGAAAACCACTTTAGGTTTTAATATATGAGATTAAAAAAAAGGAAACAGAGAAAATAATTGACATGTACACATAAACAGTAACTGATTCCAAGTCCAGTGTCCTATTTAGGATCATCTCCCATTAGGCAGCATAATAACCTGGAATAAACTATTTAATCTCAAGGTCTCAGTTTCCTTATCTGCTAATGAAGTAGGTTAAATGAGATGATGCCTACATATCTTTTAAGGTCTAAAATTTCCTTAGGGAAAGCCTACAGAATTAATGATCTTTAAAACACATACACACATTTCATTTCAGGGATATTTTCTTGGGCTGCTTAAGAATCTTGGGAAAAAAGTGTACTTGTATGAAAAGCTAAGAAAATTGAAACCTTTAAAATAACTCTTAGGCACCTCCAGGGCATCAAGAGGTGAACCAAACAATGTTCTCTGTCAAAATGGGTGCAGAGAAAAAAAGGAAAAAATCCCTTACATTAATCTAAGATGGCATCTGCTATTATTGCTGAAGCTCTGTTGCTGTCTGATACAGGGCTTCATGACCTTGTGAGTAAAAGTACATAAGTTTCTGCAAAGGAAAAAAAAAACTGCAAAATGCTTTCAAAATGGAAATAATAAACCCATGGATTGAGGTTTACCTTATAGGTAAACTATTGACTATTAGGTTGAAAAATTAGCTCTGGGTGAATATAACACCCTTGGCATATGGCTTCTGGAGTTAAACTCGTTTATTTCTGGGATGTTATTTTTTTTTTTAGCTCAGCAATCATCTTTCCAAGTGACAAGTAAATCACTAAATCCTATATATGAGTGCCTATATGCCTGTATATATTTTTGCTTACATATTTGCTATATATACATATATATATATATTGCTTATAAACTACATCATGAATAGTAGTATGAACATATATGCATGACTTTATATACCATTATGTAGCATTTATATAGCACTTTAATAGTCACAAAGCACTTTGTGTATATTATCACAGTTGATAACCTCATATTGACCCTGTTAGGTAAGTACTATTATTGTCTCTATTTCACTAAGGGATGAGCTAGACAATAGAATTCTGGTTAATTGTCTTCTTCACTTTGCTTTACTTTATTTTGTCTTCTTTTTTTCATATCCTGGCCTTTTTACATCTAATCCTAATCTAGTAATAAGTCTGCACTGCACAAACGTTGTCTTTCCTTGGTGCTTTGCCTTGAATTTTTGATCCTGGACTTTACCCTTAATCAATTAATACTGTCATAGCTGATGGATGAGCATGATACTCTTCCCTGAGCTTAAAGATATTATAAATAGATGGCATGGTTTTGTTCAAAAAGTAATTATGCTTAAGATAACAAGCAAAACATTTATCATAATAATACCATAAAATGTAAACATATTTGAATTGTGTCTAGCTATGTATATATCAACTTTAATGAGATAACTACAATAACAATTCTGTTTCTTTCCATTTCCTTTTCTGATTTAAAAAAAATTCTGACAATTAAAAAATGTGCTTAACATTATTTTATATGCACATAGTCATTCTACATACTATTATTTGTAGTCTTATCTTTTTTGCTCTACATTATTGTCATCACTCTAAATTCTTCATTTTTGTCATTTTTATGCAACAATAATATTACATTACATTTCTTTATCACAATACAATCAGCAATTCTCCAAGTTGCTAAACACATGTTACATGAGTTTTTGACATTATAAAAAAATCTTTAAATACATATTTTTGTAAAAATGATTCTTTTTCTTTTCTTCCAACAATAACCTTAGGAAATTACCTTTGTTGGCAGCTCTTAACAAGATGACCAGTTTTTAAACATGAGCCTAATGATGGACTATTATATGAGAACTAACTAAAGTTAGAAACTAGCTAAACTTCCAACTGGCTAAAGTTAGAAAGATTTATCCCCAGAAGCTTTACTATGCTAATGCTCTTTTTCTCCTTGCCAAAACAATTCATGAAATGGTTTATAACAAGGAATTATAATTTGCATGGGTGGCAGAAATATGTAAAATAAAGCAATCACAGATCTGAAGTGTGGAAGAAAGAGGCCTCTCGTAAATGAGTGAAATGAAGCTGCTTAATAGATTTTAAGTAAAATTTTAGTATATTTTCCCAGTGTCTTTAAATTTTAAAATTTATAGCAAGGATAATGAGCATATCATAGAGGTTCCATTTTGGAAGAGGAAGTGATGAATACAATGGCCTTTGGGCCTGGCGAGGAACAACAGTTTTTTTTAACCTTATGTCCTGAAATAAATCTTGCTTGCTAGACCACACTAGAACAGAAACTATCTAGCTTCTATAGAAATTCTAATCTTTAAGACGTAGCATTATAAAGAGATACTGATGCTGACTCTTCAAAATTTTATTTGAGTAATTGCCAAGAAATGAGAATAATTGAGCAATGTCCTAATAACATTAGCCAAGGTTGCTCATTATCACTGATGATACCCCATCTGACTGCTTTTTGTAGAACTCATAGGAAAATAAAGTAATAACTAAACCACTATGAAGTTAGGAAAAAGAAAATGGTAGCATTTCTGGGACAAATGATAGCAAGATTTATGAAATTTGGATTGTTTCTCTAGATCTATTTAGATCCTAGAAAAGTTGTTCTTCCCACATCTCAAGTCTGATTTCCTTTTAGTTCTGTAAGTCCTTTCCATTTTTGGACCTATTTATCCTTTGTGCTTTACTACTTTAAGTATATACTCTCAGTCAATAAAACTAAGCTCCAGCTTTTTCCTGCAAAGTTTATTTCTAAAGAAAACTTCACTGGGCAGCTAATTGGTTTAATGCATAGAGCACCAACCCAGAGAATCTGAGTTCAAATCTGACCTCAGACACTTAACATTTCCTGGCTGTGTGACCCTGGGCAAGCCACTTAACCCTAACTGCCTCAGCAAAAAAAAAATAAATAAATAAATAAGTAAAGAGTGGAAGGTCATTTAAAAACAAAGAAAACTTCTAAGCTCACAATTAAAAATATATCAGAGTCAAAAAATAATTTTAAGATATTTGATTAGAGAGTTCCTTTAAAACAGGATTTAAAAAAAGCTAGCAGAAAATGCTTGCAATATATCATGAAAAGTGAAACTTGTGCAATGAGGATATAAGTACTTACTTATCCTCAATTTTTATAAATCTTAAAAGAAGAAAGTGATAGAAATTTTATTAAAATTTTGAATATCTTCAGGCCCTTGAGTAAGGAAAAGCAGTATTCTGAATGTGCCAAGGGCCTCCACAAGGTGTAATGCATACAAGTGCATATGTGTGTTATCTAGAATAAAATCAAATGACATTATAAAGTTCAATAAAGTATTTAGAATTGACAGTGAACCTTAAGGCATTTTAGAAATCCTCAACTACACAGCATACAGCTGACAAAGAATGATGAATTAACATACTCAGGAGAAAGGAAATAGAACAGAAGGAGTGAGAGAAAGAGAGGAGGGGGAGAGACAGAGACAGAGACAGAAATAGAAAGACAGTGAGAAAAACAGAGCAGAAGGAGGATGAGGAAGAAGGAGAGGAAGGAGAAGGAGAAGAAGGAGGAGGAGGAGGAGGAGGAGGAAAAGGAGGAGGAGGAGGAGAAGGAGAAGAAGGAGGAGGAGGAGGAGGAAAAAAAGAAGGAGAAGGAAGAGAAGGAAGAGGAGGAGGAGGAGGAGGAAGAGGAGAGAATGAGAAGGAGAGAATGAGAAGGAGAAGGATAAGAAAGGAGAAGAAGGAGAGAATGAGGAGAAGAAGGAAAAGAAGAATGAAAAGGAGAACAAGAATGAGAATATGGTAAAGAATGAGAAGAATGAGAACAAAAAGAACTACTCAGTGCAGGAGCACCCCTTCATTCTTCATAGTAGTCAGCTACAATCCTGACTCCCCAGCAACCATGTCAAAGGACCTGCTGTTGACAATGATCTTGGCACTCCTTATTCCTATGTGGGAGTCTTCCAACATGGGAAAGTGGAGATCATTGCTAATGACTATGCTAAAGGATCACTCCCAACTACTTCACCTTCCCCAACACAGAAAAATTAATTAGTGATGCTGCAAAGAATCAAGTTGCAATAAACACATCAACAAAGTTTTTCATACCACATGTCTGATTGGCCAAAGATCTGATGATGTATTTGTAAAATTGAATGTGAAGTTTTGACCTTTACAATGGTGAATGAAAGTTTCTATCCTGAAGAAGTATTTTCTATGGTCTTGACTAAAATAAAAGTATATTGTTGAAGCTTACCTTGGGAAGACTGTCACAAGTGCTGTGGAGTACCAGCCTATTTCAACAATTCATTTTGTCAGGTCACAAAAGATACTGGAACCATCACTGGTTTCAAATGTGCTCTGAATCATCAATGAGCCAATTGCTGCTACTATTTTTTATGGGTTGGACAAAAAGGTTGGTGATGAGAAAAATATGTTGATCAAACACCTGGGAGGTGTTTCCATTCTTACCACGGGAGATGGCATTTTTGAAGTCAAGTCCACAGCTGGGGACACCCACTTGTGTGGGGAGGACTTTGACAACCTCATAGTCAACCATTTCTTTGCCGAGTTCAAGCAAAAGGACAAGAAGAGGAAAAGGAGGAGGAGGAGGAGGAGCAGGAGGAGGAGGAGGAGGAGGAGGAGGAGGAGGAAAAAGAGAAGAAGAGGCAGAGAAGGAAAGAGAAGGAAAAGGAAAAGAAGGAAAATAAGAAAAAAATAGAGGAAATGGAGGAGGAGTAAGTGAAGGAAGAGGAAGAGGAAAAGGAAGAAGAGGAAGAGGAGAGAAAGAAGAGATGAGATGAAAGGAGAGAAGAGAGTAGTAGAGGAGAGGAAAGAAATCAAATATAGAAGAACTATTAATTTTCTCATATTTCTTATTTTTGAATAAATATGTTGGTGTTCAGTTGTTTCAGTCATGTCTGAATCTTCATGATCCAATTTTGGATTTTCCTGGCAAAAATATTGGACCACTTTGCCATTCCTTCTCCAGCTCATTTTAAAAATGAGCAAACTGAGGCAAATAGGGCTAAGTGACTTGCTTAGGGTTACACAGCTAGTAAGTGTCTGAGGCCAGATTTAAGGTCTTTGAACTCAAAAAGATGAATCTTCCTAACTCAGGACTTGGTACACTATTCACTGTACCATCCATCTTCCATGTGTGTTTGTTTGTGTGTGTGTGTGTGTGTGTGTGTGTACATATTTATGCATGAATGTCTTGACTTGTTACTCTTTCTCTTTTTGTATCTTCTTCACTGTTTCTGACTTTTCTTTAATATTTCACATTAATGTTTTACCTAATATGTAATCTTCTTGAGAGTAGAGATTGTTTTGTGCTTTGTATTTGTATATCATCACCTGTGACAAGGCCTGGTACATGTTGTTGGTGTTGTTCAGTTGGTTCAGCCCCATTGAACTCTTTATGACCTTACTTGGGATTTTCTTGGCAAAGATACTGGAATCATTTGCCATTTCCTTCTTCAGCTCATTTTACAGAGATAAAGTGAGAGATAGTTAGATTTAACTGATTACTAACTTGCCTAGTAAAATTTGAACTCAAGTCTTCCTAACTCCAGACCTGGTGCTCTATCCACAGCACCATCAAGTACATAATTGGTGCCTAATAAATACTTGTTAAATAATTGATTATGATAATGCATAATACATGTCATATAATGAACATATTGAATATATAACATTTTCTGTATATGAGTGCATATTACATAACACATATTAGGTTTAGCATATAATTAAAAATCCAATGTGTAATTAAATATAGTGCATAATTTAAAATTTACTATATAATCCAATAAAAAGTTTTCAGCTGTTAATATTGCCTTGTTTATAATAATTCAGTCTTCCACTCCACTATTCTACAGCTTTAAACAGCATAAAGTAACATGATTTTAAGTGACACAAAATTGATCAATAGTATAATGTTGAGTGAGGGTTCAAAGAATTGTTTAAATATGCAAGTGAAATATGCAATTTATAATTCCTTTTTTAGGCTGAGTAATTGAGAAAGAGATGAAACTCTCTAGGAGGTCAATCAGTATGCTTTCAGTAAAGCCAGTGGGATTAAAGTAATTCACTTTCTATTTGGCTTCCTAGTGTAAGAGGAAGCATGTTTTCACTCAAAAGCAGGAGAGTAGACCTGGATAATAAATATGCACAGGTAGAAAAATACCTTTCAAATTTCTGATACAGAAAGTTAATTTATCATTGTTTCCCCTGATCCCTGCTGTTTCCTTGTGATTTGAAAATACTACCATTCTTTTGGAGTAAAACAATTAAAATGTAATGGGAAAAACAGATTATAAAAACAGGCCAAAATAAACTAACATAAAATAATTACTCCCATATATTTTCAGTTCTTCAGATAGCATAATATAGTGCCTTTTGTTCAGAAAACTGTGAACTCCTTAGGCACAGAAGGCTATTGCTTCTATTGGATATGGTCAGGAAAAGGAGATAATTTAGCAAAATTGATTTAAGTGTAGAAATGGTTCTGAGCTGTGAGAGTTATATACCTTTCCTTATTCAAGCCTTCTTAACATTATTATTTTAAATGGCAAAATCATTTCATAAATGCATTAGCAACAGCACATCAAGGAACATAAGCTAGGAAACATACACACAATGTGTTGCTATGAGAAGTGGTTGAAAAATTACATTCAAGCAATCACGGAATTTTAGTATGTCCTTGTCTAAAAAAATAACAGGTGGACTCAACAGTATAATAGAACTATAAAGTTGCAAGGTATCCAAAAGGTGAATAACTTAAACCAGTGTCTGATAAAATAAATCTTGCTACCATATACTTGACAATCATTATCTACTCTGTACTTGAACACTTGTAGTGATAGGTAATCCACTGTTTTTTGAGGTAGCTCATTCCATTAGAAAATTCTTCCTTGTACTGAGCTGATCTACCTTCTTTAAAATGGTATTAGTTTTGCCCTTTGTAGATACACAAAATAGAACAATTACCTCTCCTATGTAACAATCTTTCACATATATTAAAACAGTTCCAACATACCCCAGATGTCTTTTCTTCAACTTTAATTGAATCATTTGATTGAAATTCATGTTATGTCAAAGGCAATATACCTTTTAAATTATAGCATATACTGAATAACTAAATTTTAAATAAATTTCTAAATATCAAATAAGTATAAATCAAGTTGCAAACATTATAATCTATATACATTTTACCTGGTAATACAAATAACTATGAGAACAATGATTAAAACTTAATATTTGGTGATTAGTGAAATTGTTACATAAAAATTACAGTTTGTAAAATATTTTTCTCTATTCTTATATTTCATTTTTTTTGGCAACATTAAAAAAGAAAATAATAATTACACCTCAATCTTATGATAAAAAATAATTAAATTTATGTATTGCTTAATAGTTGGATATGAGATTGCCTTAGCCTACTAAAGTTAGATTTAAATGATCATGTGGGTCCCTCCTTTAAGATTTCCTTTGGGTACACACCCAGTAGTAGCACTACAGGTGTCAAAAGGTATGCATAATTTTATAGCCCTTTGTACATAGTCTAAATTGTTCTTAGAAAGGTTGGATCATTTTACAACTTCACCAACAATGCATTAACGTCCCAGTTTTCCCACATCTCCTCCAAAATTTATCATTATCTTTTCCAGTCATTATAACCAATAGGTGTGATTATTAAATTTCATCATCTGAAAATTGTTCATATCCTTTGACCATGTATCAATTGGAGAATGACTTGTATGCTTATAAATTTGACACAGTTCTTTATGTATTTTAAGAAATGAGATCTTTTTCAATGAAACTGACAGTAAAGATTTTTTTTCCAGTTTTGTATTTCCCTTTTAATCTTGTTTCTGTTTGTTTGGTTTGTGCATAAACTTTTTAATTCAGTATAATCAAAGTTGTCCATCTTACCTTTTATATTGTTATTGAGTTCTTCTTTGGTCATAAATTCTCCTCTTATCCAAAGATCTAATAGGTTAACTTCCTTTGCTTGCCTAATTTGTTTATAGTATTACCATTTATGTCCAGATCATGTACCCATTTCAACTTCATTTTAGGTATTTTCACTTTAAGCTACCACAATGGATAAAGGTTTAGACTTGAAGTAACAATGTTCTGAGTTAAATATGGCATCAGAAACTTAGTAAGTTGTGTGATCCTGGGAATGTCAGTTAACCATTATATACCTTGCTTTCTTCATGTAAAAATGAGATAATGATAAATCCTCCTTAGAGTACTATATAAATTCTAATTTCCTAAACTGTTTTGCCTAGTACTAAAACCAATACCACAAATATTGGCTAATTATCATTCCCTTTTCCTTTGAATCAAATATTGTTATTCCTATTTAAAGATGAGGAAACTGAGGCTAACAGTTTGTGGCTTGCCCCAGTTCATGTAGATAATAAGTATCTAAGACCCAATTTGAGATAAGGTCTTCCTGTCTTCAGACTCTATCAAATGCATGATTTAGTTGCCTACTTTTCTCATAAAATAATGTAATCTTAAACTTTGAAGGGGCCTCAGATGTCTTATAATTTAACCCCAAAATGCTTATCAGTCTCTTTTACATTTCTCAATGTTCATAACATTTCAACTTGAAGTCTTTTTTGTGAATGTTATTTAACATATTACTATCAAGGCAGGCAACTGCATTAGAAGACATGCCTAATTTTAAGAAACTTCATATTTTGATGTGAAATCTGCCCCCTTCTAATTTCTGTTCACTTATACTAATTATGCCTTTGGGGACCATGCAAGATAAAAGTAATCTCCATGAAATAAGGTAGTGCTTCAGTTATTTGAAGATCAAAAGTGTCCAAGTTCCTAATAATCCTTCCCTGCCTTCTCTTCTTCAGGTTAAACATCAGTATTCCTTTAGTTGATATTCCTCTGAGCTAGTTCCAGGCCATGAACCAACTACTAGGCTTTCTGAAAAATAAATTCCAGCTTGTAAAAAATTAGTTAGTATATACATAGTAGTTTAAGAAATATAAAGGTGTGTAACTCTTAATATCTCAAAAGGGATATTATTTCATTTTACCCTTTCATATATAATCTTTTTGAAGTGGGACCCTCTTAAGGAAATCTAGCACCTTCCTTACATGTGTCTGAAATTGATGTAACATGGTTCTATCTTTAATCTGGGACATTCTTTCCCCCTTCATCTGTTCCTCATATATCTTTTAATTCAACTTAAGAACAGCAACAGGTTATTCCCAGAGGCTAGAATCAAGCATAGAATAAAAATGAAAATATATGAACCATATGTTAAACCTGCTTTGATTCTAAGTTTGAATGTTAAGAAAAATAAGTTCACCTTTCATTACTTTTACTATTTATTTCCTTCTTATGGTTGATTCTAGCAAATAGCCATGATTTTCCCAGAGGCAAATCAGAGCTGTTTTGGGCTCAGTGGATGACGTACTATGTATATGATACAGGAAAAATAAGTTTATGGAAAGAATTGGACTATGTCAGCTAGTGACAGAAGCAAGATTCGAATTCAGATTTTTCTGACACCAAGCCCAATACTCTACCCTTACCCCACATGCCTTAAGCATCATTAAAACTTCTTTTTTTTTCTTTTTCTTTCTTCTTTTAGAAGAAATTGAAAAAATAAAGGATTTTTTAATTTTATTTTTTGTTGTTGTTCCGGCATTTAAATTCCATCTCACTATGACACCATTTGGGATGTTCATAGGAAAAATATTAGACAGGTTTCCCAGTTCTTTCTCAAGGTCATTTTTAAAGATGAAGAAACTGAGGGAAACAAGGCTAACCAACTCACCCAGGATCTCATAAGTATCTGAGGCTACATTTGAACTCAGGAAAATAAGATTTCCTGACTCCAGGACACACACCCTATCCATTGAGTCACCTAACTGCCCAGGCAAACTTTAAAGTGACATATGAAAGTTTGTTGTTCTTCAGTGTTTCCAGTTGTGTTTGATTCTTTGTTACCCCATTTGGGGATTTCTTGACAGAGATACTGCAATGGTCTCCAATCTCCTTTTCCAGTTCATTCTACAGGTGAAGAACTGAAGTAAAGGATTTAAATGACTTGACCACAGTCACAGATAATAAGTATCTGAGGGCAGATTTGAACTGATGAACATTCCAAACCCAGTACTCTATCCACTATAATACATATTTGCCATTTTGTTTTGTTATTCTTCCATTATATCAATGTCAATCTCATGGGTTGTTGAGCTACTGGTTTTAAGATCTCTCAAAAAGTATCTGAACATACTAGTGTAGGTTCTTTTTCTTCCTTGTAAAATAAATAGATAAAGCCAAATATATGCATACATATAAACAAATATATATATAAATATATATATATATATATTTATAATATTTATAATATTTATTAATTTATTTATTAATAATATTTATAATAAATATATATCTATATATATAATTTATATTTATATAGAGAGACAGACAGACAGACAGACAGAGACAGAGAGATAGAGACAGAGCCAGAAAGAGCCAGAACCAGATAGATAGACAGAGACAGACACAGAGAGAAATGCCATTGTATACAAGATAATAACTTCTGCTCTATTCCTTACATTCAGCATGTTGCCACACAAGTTTTTCCTTAATGATGACAGGGTTCTCCTTGATTAAAGACAGAAGGTTATTTTTTGGGTTGACATAGTAACTCACTTTAGTAAAATATATCTTATAAAGGAGGGTCATTGTATGTCTTTAAAATGAAAGTTCAGAAACTAGGCTTTTGAATAAAATCAGAGATCACTGATTTACTTTAGACACTTTTTCTTGGCAGGAGTTACTATGGATGCAAAGTGTCTATTGCAGCTAAACATAAATTTTTTATAGTTCTCATTTAAAATTACTAAAGTGATTATCCCATACTTGACAGTGCTATGTATGAACTTAAAAAATCTTTTCAAATGTAGATTGTTCACAGCTGTAATAGCTTATTTATATTTAAGCTAAATGTTTTATGTTTGAAATTTCCAGATTGCTGCTTTTGAGTCTGTGTCTCTTAAAAAATGTAAACTACTATTTTCAGTTATTTTAATACAACTCATACTAATTACTAGTGTGATAAAATAAAAAAAAAATCACTTTTAATACATAAAATTTAGGTCTTTTAAAAATGAAATTGTGTGGTTTCTAAATTGATATGGCAATAAATCCTTTACAATAATATTATCTATTCATATCATGAATTTTATCAACATCCACAAGTAAAGCTTTCTTTAGCTAAAAACATTGTTCTATCTTTCTACTTTTTCCACTAAGTAATAGGAAAATATATTCTAGGA
>JAJPUD010016048.1:0-35345 GCA_023553655.1 Myrmecobius fasciatus | reverse complement strand
CACTAATTTTATTTTTTAATAAATTGGTGTCTTTTTCATATCTCTTTTGCAGGGCATCATATCCTTCTTGCACTGATTTCAGTTTATTTTCCCATTTATCATCCAGCTCTCTTTTGAGGTTCTTTATGCAGTCTTCCTGAAAGGCCTTTTGAAAAGGGGACCAGTGATGGTCCCGGCTGATGTTCTCTGGATTTTTGTCTAAAGGAATCTCTGGCTCTGGGGTCATTTCTTTGCCTTGATAAAAGCTGCCTATGGTGAGAGCTCTCTTTTGCTTCTTCATCATAATTTTTTTTTAGACAGTGTGGATATCTCTTTAAGGTAGGGGAAAAAAAAGCGGAGGCTACAAAAAGCTTTGCCCTGGGGCACTTCGGCGAGTTGACTTAAGGTGCTGGGCCGGTGGGGGCTAGGACTAAGTCCGAATTACTCCTTAAACAAGGCAAGTCTGCCAGAACACCTGCCCCCAATTAGGGCAGAGTGTCCCGAGTGCCTCAGATAAACTCCAAGTGTTTGGAATTTGGAGTTTGGAGTTTGGAATTTCTTCCAAGATGAGCTGAGCTGAGTCCCACCCTCACTTCCGGCCTGCACAGTTGTCGTCTATTAATCTCTCTGTCCAAGTCCGACTAACCTGATATGAAGTTATCCAGAGAGCTGTGCCCAAATATTTCTGAGTTCGTTGACTTGAAGATCAGTTCGGAGGCTTATTTTATTGTTGATTTGAGAGAAGATCGGAGGAGAGGCAGAAAGTCACCTTTTCACTCTGCCATCTTGGCTCCGCCCCAGTATTAATTTTAAAATATGATTTTTGTTCATTTGTGAACCTTGGATACATTCCAGAACTCACAAATTAAAAAGAAATTAAAAACCTTTTGTTTTATTTCTGTGATTACATTATGCTAAGGAGGAAAAGGGTTTATTCTCCAGTCAAGAAATTAATTATTTGGAAGTGCAAACACTATTAAATTTAAAAGCAATGTGTTACCAGGATTTTGTGCAGTAACTACTAAATGGATCTTTCCTTCCTTGAATAGATTTCCAATGTCATGAACTGCCTCCCTCTTTCTATTCGTGAGGAGAACATGTCTACCCTCAGTGATGGACTTTCCACTATGAAGCATTTTGCCATGAAAATAATATGGGTAGGAAAGGAAATTACCTTACTATACAAATTGTTAATGTGAATTTTGTATTGCTTTGTGTTAATTTAAAAAAAAGTATTATCATTTTCTAGAATTAGCATATGAATTAAGGAAAAGCCAACAATTCTAGGATATTTCGTTGTTGTCAATCCATTCTAACTCTTTGTGATGTCATTTGAGGTTTTCTTGAAAGAATATAGAATTTTTGCCATTTGTTTCTTCAATTCATTTTACAAATGAGGAAACTGAAACAAAAAGGATTAAGTTACTTGCCTAGGGTCACACAGCAAGTAATTGTCTGAGGCCAGGTTTGAACCCAGGAAGATGAGTTTTTTTATGATTCCAGACCTGGCACTCTCTCCAGTCTGCCATTTGGCCTCTAGTTAATTTCACTGAACAAATGTTTGTAATCAATAAAATTATTTTTACCATGAAATTTAATTAACCACTTTGGTTAATTTAATTAATTAAATAGCATAAATAAAATTATGTGCATTCAATATAGTGCTTAAAAGTTTATATCATGTGAAATCAGTAATGCAAGCATTACTCTAAAGTTCAAATGAAATTTCATCTCATCTAATATGGAGCTGCTCTTAGTGTTGCAGATAATAACCCATCTGTGCCTACCCATTCATTGTTATTCTTGTTTATGCATCCCAAAAATTCACTACAGGGATCCATTAAATTTCTAAATTTTGCCCTATTTTCCTTCCATTATAAGGACACCTGTGAAGCACTCTATCTACTTGTCATACTTCATTCTTGCCAAGAGATCAGCCCATTTTTTCTTCTTATTCATTTCTTTGATGATGACTCTGAATGTGTATGTATGCTCATTAAGTTCATTATCACTTCATTGTCTTCTATGAGATAAATAATTTTAGTTTTTTGGAAGCAGTTATATTAAATCTTACAGATATAGTTAGTAATTTGATTTGAAGATTAATAGTGAAAACTTGCTTTCATGGGAAGTTTAAAATTTCTCAAAATCAATCTAACCTGCTCTCATCATCATGTTCTAATGTCATCCCAGCTCACTGTTCATATGTATTTTTGGTTTTAGTATTTAATCAAATCTTTATGGTTTCCATTGAAGTCCATTTATTGTTTTTGCTTTTATTTTGTTATTTATTTATTATTAAAACTTTTTATTTTCAAAACACATGCAAAGATAATGTTCAACATTATTGCTTGCAAAACCTTTTATACCATTTTTTTTCTTCCCTCCCTGATCTCTTCCTTTAGACAGCAAGTAATCCAAATACATATTAAACATGTGCAGTTCTTCTGCAAATATTTCCATAATTATTATGCTGCACAAGAAAAATCAAATCAAAAAGGGAAAAAATGAGAGAGAAAACAAAATGCAAGCAAACATCAATAAAAAAGTAAAAACACTATGTTGTGATCCACACTGAGTCCTTACAATCCTCTCTCTGGGTGCAGATGACTCTTTTCATCACAAGACCATTGGAACTGGCCTGAATCACTTCACTGTTGAAAAGAGCCACATCCATGTGAATTGATCTTCATATAATCTTGTTGTTGTGTATAATGTTCTCCTGGTTCTGTTGTATACAGTATTCTGTTGGTTCTACTCACTTCACTTAGCTTCAATTCATATAGGTTTTTCCAGGTTGCTCTAAAATTAGCCTGCTGATGATTTCTTATAGAACAATAATATTCCATACCCTATAACATAACTTATTCAGCCATTCTGAAGCTGATGGGCATCCACTCAGCATCCAGTACCTTGCTGCTATAAAATGGACTGCTACAAACTTTTTGCACGCATAGGCCCTTTTCTCTTTTTTATGATCTCTTTGATATACAAGCCCGGTAGACAATGCTGAATCAATAAGAATGCACAGTTTTAGAGTCTTTTGGGCATAGGGTTGGATCAATTCAGAACTTCACCAACAAAGTATTAGTTTCCCCATATTCACTCCAAAATCATCATTATCTTTTCCTGTCATCTTAGCCAATCTGAGAGGTGTGTAAGTGGTACCTCAAAGTTATCTTAATTTGCATTTCTTTTATCAATAATTGTTTAGATAATTTTTTCATGACTATAAATGAAAACCCATGTATTCTTGTCTCCATTTATAGATGATAGAACTAAAGTTCAATATCACTGACTTATCTAGTATTATGTTGTTTCAGTTGTTTTCAGCCATGTCCAACACTTTTTGACTACATTTGGGGTTTTCTTGTCAAAGATACTAGAGTAGTTTGATATTACCTTTTCTAGATCATTTTTACAGATGAAGAAACTGAGGTAAACAAAGCCAAATGACTTCCCTACAGTCACACAGATAATGTCACACCAGATTTAAATTCAGGAAAAAAACATTTTCCTGACTTCAAACCCCAGCACTCTATCTACCATGTTATCTTCCTATGTCTAGTGCTATGCTATAGCTGATAAAGATAAGATCAAGAATTTAAAGTGTAATCTTTTGTCTTTAAATCCAATATTTTTGCATATACAAATAAATATCAAATGAAAAGTGTGATTTGTGTTATCTAATGTGCAGACTTGCAATATATTCTTTAAAAATAGAAATATAAAGTAAGAATAGTTTTCAAATAAATTTCTACATCAGACAATAATTATTTTCAATAATAAAATTTATACCTGTTTGGATAAATTACATTTGTTTGACTTCACTGAATATGTAACCAAACTATATTAAAAGATAAATCTTTTTCTATTATCCCCTCCACACTGCCCCATTCCTCCCACCTGCCACCTCTATGCTAAAACTGATCTTATTGAACTAATATAGACCCATTGTTGGTAATTGAGCTCATACACCTCAATTTCATTGAGAGTTCTGACACCAAGATTAATTGTGGAAGAAATATTATTTGTCTTCTTTTACATAAAAGTTCTCTTTGTAAAAACACTCTCTTCCTTTCACTGCCTGATCCCCAATTCCTCATACTTTTCTCTCATATTTTTTTCTTTCCTCCTCTTATTAAAGCCCCCCTCATACACACTGGAAAGGATCATTTAGTCACCTCCACCCACCTATGATTGGATCAGTTATTCCTACTCTTATTAAATTTAAATTTATTACAGCTTTGGATGCTGTTTCAATTTTAAGCTGAATTCAATTCAGCACACAGTCTTATTCCAGTACTAAAAGTTAGGTGCATAAGCCTTGAAAATACAGAGACCCAACTAAAAACAAAAGAAAAAAAATACAGTACCTGCCATCAAAACATTTTTATTCTGCTTAAGAATTTTATTTCCATATTTAATTGTGTAATGAAAAAAAGAGAGATAGAGAATTCCTGAAATAATATCAGATAATAGGTAGCCTTTTAAATAAATAATCATATGTATAAATTTTATATATTTATGTATATAAATTTTACCCATACTTACATATATAGTTATAGATATATGGAAAGAGAGAGACAGAGAGACAGAGAGACAGAGAGAGACAGAGAGACAGAGAGAGAACTCACAATTCCCTAAATCACAATCTTCTGTGGAAAGAATTTGATGAAGTATACTCATTCAATCAACAGCTACAAATAAGCTCAGAGACTCATCTGAAAGATGAGTTGCCATCACCTCTGTACAACTATCTACCTGATTTTTCAAAATGAATGAATCATTGAATGCTTCAAATAACTTGTGAAAGACGCTAAGTACATGTAACCAAAGCTATTATGGAAAATTAAAAAGTAAACACATCTATAGTTACTGATTTTTTTTAAAAAAGAGATATTTTGACTCACAATGATACTATTCTTTGATCATTTGTATCCCAATGACAGTACTAAAAAATGATAGGAAGTTACAGAATTTCAGGCATTCCATGAACCTCATAGGTCACCTAGCTCAAATAATACCTATAAAAGACTACCTTCAAACACATGTTCAAGTGGTAATCCAGCCTTTTCTTGAAAACTTTCAGGACAGGAGAAATCCCAAATTCTCACTGAAACCCATTACATGTTTAGAGAGTATTATTTGTTAGGAATTTCCCTACCTTTAAATTCCATCTAAATTGGTTTCTTTGCAATTTCCATCTGTTTCTTCTAATTATTCCTTCTAGAAGTAAAACAGAACAAGTTTAATCCTTCTTCATTTTGACAGTTTTTCAGATACTTGCAGGTGAATATTAACTAATAGAAACTACTAACTAAACATTTTCAGTTCCTTGCAGACCTTATTTCTCTGGTTTGTATTCCTCAGGTTCTCAACAATTTCTAAATGTCTAAGATGCTATCTCCAGAACAAAAACAATACTTCAACTGCTTCAGATGAAGAACTATGATTATAGCACTTTTCAAGTGTTACTGGCAATGGTGTCTTTCTTGTAATATTATTATTTTTTTATTAAAAAGCATGTATTTTCTCTTTCTCTTTCCTTCCTCCATGTTTACACTGGGAAAATAATAATTACAATACTAATGAAATAAAAATAAAATCCTGAAACAAATACACATAATCAATTCTAAAAATCCTAATTTTTTCATCTTCAAAAATGTGTGAATAATTCATTATCTTTAGCCTGACATCTCTATCAAGAGATGGGTATTATTCAGTCCTTAAGATTCACTATAAATCATTTCATTGAACAGGTGATATTTCAAATCTATTTATTTTAACATTGTTATGGTAGCAAAGAATGTTCTGATTTTCTCAGATCATTTTTGCTTAATTTTATATAAATCTTGGAGGAAGTTGGTTAGCATCTTGGATAGAGTATTCTATCCTGTATTTAAGAAGGCTAATTTTCCAGAATTCAGATTTGGTCTCAGATCCTTAGAACTTTGTCAAGTCACTCAACACTGTTTGCCTCAGTTTCCTCAGGTATAAATTGTGTTGGAGAAGGAAATGGCAAACTCCATTTCCTTTGCCAAATGAAGTCTTAAAAAGTCAGACATATTTGAAACAACTGAACGATAACCAATATATGTTTTTGGATTTCTCTGAAATGGTAACTTTGTCATTTCTGATGACACAATACCATTCAATTACATACATTATTATTTATTCATTCCCCAACTGAAGGGTATTTCCTTATTTTCCAGTTTTTTTTATTACTCCCTACCAAAAAAAAAAAACAGCAACAATAACAAAAACACAACAACAAATGTCATAGGTAGTTTTGTACATATAGGCATTTTTCCTCTTACTTTCATCTCTTTGGAATATATGCCTATGGATCAAAGAACAATCATGCTTCTTAATGATCTGAATTTGCATTAGCTTCCTTGGCTATCAATTCACACCACTGATCTTGTAATTCACTAAAATCTGCATTTTAATAATGCAATTAACTAGCCATATCTTCCCTATAATATAATTCTGATTTATTTATTTATTTTTAACACAAATAGGAATGGAGCTTTGCATTTGTCCCTTGTAAATTTTCACCACCACCACCACTACCACCATCCATCCATCCATCCAACCTTCCATCCATCCACCCATTCATCTATCTATCCATCCTATTTGGTCTAATTATCTACACTGTCTAGGTCATTTTGTATCTGGAATTATCTTGCCATGTGGTAGCTATCCCCTTTCCCACTAAGGTTTTTCTTTTTTATTCACCATCTACACTTTTATCCCAAGCTCTGAGAGAAATGCTAAGCAGCACAGGGGCAACAGCAGGTCACAGGTACATTATATTAGGAGCTTCTCTGTGAACATAAAATTTTGTCTACTTTTAAAATTTGCCATTTTAAAGATTTTCACATATACTCAATTATACCATGTTTTAGCCTACATCCTTTTCTCTTTTCCACAAGTATGAATGAAAAGACTTTATCATTTGCTTTGAGAAAGTCTAGATTTTTTTAATATGTACAGCAATCCCCTGACCCATTAATCTAGTAACCAAGTCCAAAAAGAAATGAAGTTAGTCTGTGATGGCAAAAATTTGATGATAATAATAATAGCTAGCATGCATAGATCACTTACTATGTGCCAAATACAGTACTAAGCACTTTATAATTATTATGTCATTTTATCCTCAAAGTAACCATATAAGTAAATGTTATCAGCATTTTTGCTTTATAAGTAAATAAACTGAAGCAAATAAAGGTTGTGGCTTGTAGAAACTAATAGTTACTAAAAATCCAAGGATGGATTCTAACTCAGTTCTTTCTGATTACAGGCCCAGTATTCTCTCCAATTTGCTTCCAGCTGCCTTATTATATGCATACATATGTATGTTCATGTTTACATATATATATGCATATATATATATATCTCACAATGGTATGATTTGATATTCAAGAAAGCCAATGTAAATTCAATTCATTAAGAAGTATAATTGGTGGGGCAGCTAGGTGGTGCAGTGGATAGAGCACCATCCCTGAAGTCAGGAGGACCTGAGTTCAAATCTGGCCTCAGACACTTAACACTCCCTGCCTGTGTGACCTTGGGCAAGTCACTTAATCCCAATTGCCTCAGGGAAAAAAAAAGAAGTATGGTTATTCTTTTTTCTTGGGGTGTGTATATGTGTTCTTGTGTTTATGTATGTGTATATGTACAGACACACACACATACACACACATAGGGCCATACAGCAAATATGTATCTGCAACTGGATTTGAATTTAATTGTTACTCTAGGTCCACTACTCATTCTACCTCATCATCTATGGCCACAGTAATTTTCTAAATATTCACTAACGATCCACTTAATGACAACTTTTGGAATACTGGGGAGAACTAAAATCAAGGAAAGTGTACAGTAATTTCCAAATGGCATTTCTTTTTCTATGAAATTGAATTACTTGTTTTTCTCTTCTGGCATTTTTCATGTTGTTGAAAAAATCATTGACAGAGGCTTAGTAATGACATTTTCCACATTTTTCAGTACCTGAGAATGTATTTCATATGTACCTGATGACTTAAACTTCTCAAAGAAAACTAAGTTTTTATTCCTTTACTGTCTTCCTAATTATTTAATAATCTTTTGTATTAGCCCTTTTTATTCTGTCCTAAGACCAAGATCATCTTCCTTCATGGAACAGGCACAAAAAACAGTTTCATGGCTTTGATTGGTCTCCACAATTCATTATCTTCATCACATGCACCAAAATCTGTGATCTTGTCCCTTGTTTTTCCCAACATGCTAAGAAAATAAAAAATAAAAAATTGGCATCATTAGCTTTCCACTACACTTTCATGTCACTTTGGATTTTAACAAACCTAGTTCTGATCATTTACTATCATTCCAACCTTGTGTATTCAGCTTTGTAAACTATATGCCTTCTCTTTTATGCATACACATTTTTTTTATTTTAAATTTAGTAAATAATGTGTTCCCTAAGCTTTCACATTGATTTCTATCAGGCAACCTTCTTTGTTTTTCCTCATTGAAATTCTTAGTACCTTTAGAATTTCATTTTTGATAACTTTCCTATTCCCCTATATTGAAATGTATTGTAGAATTTTAACCCATTGTATATCAGTACCCTTTGTGTAAAACTTTGTTAATATTCTGGTTGTGTGTCAGATTATGCCCACTTTTGCCTCTTTCTAAATCTAAAATTCCAAGAAAAAAGGTTACTTCCAAAAGGAAGGGTCAATAAAGCAGAGATTTCTTATTCATTATTATATCATTAATTTTTTTAAGTCTATATCTCCCGTCAATATGAGAAAGTTTAAGCAACAATAGAAAATGTGTACCAATTTAGCAGGTCAGAGGAAAACAAAGCTGCATTATCATTAATTTAAAAAAAATGAACATTACTATTAGCTTTATATTTTTCCATCTCAAGCACTGCCTTTAAAAGATTAGTTTCTAAAAAATGTTGGGAATGAATAAATTCTCATCAGAAAGCTCTATGTTCCTTATGGCTAGTGATGCTAGATGTTAATTGCCAGGTGCAAGGCATTAAATCTATGCCAAATTTTGAAAATTAGTTTCCTTTTCTTTCTCTGCAGAGACACATAACCACACCTCCCAACATACACACACACATCCACACACACAGACACATGCACACAAACACACACAGAGTGCTACCAGCAACAGCAGATTTTATATCCTTAGAAAGAGTCCTTTATATTTTCTTTCTCAGAACAAAAGATTGCCACAATGCAGCACCTGTTCCCTAAATCACTGTCTTTGTGGTAAATAGCCGAGATGACAAGTTTACACTTCCTCTGTTTCTTCTGGCAATGAACACATGGAATTACCTATAATGGGAGGATTTTTTTTTCCGGGGGGGGGGGACATATGTCCAAAGCAAATATAACAAGAATCCTCTTCTTTCCATTTTCTGAGACATATTACTAAGACAACAATCACAAACCCAAAAGCAATAGTAAATAGAATTATGGAATTATGTTTTAAGATGGGTGATCTAAAAAAAAAAACTAAACAAAAAGTGTGGCTGTTTCTGTGCATAAATACAACATATTTATATATGAAACATAGTTTTAAATGTTCATTTGAATAAAGGAATGAGATCCACTAATAAAGCTAGATTTTTTTTCTTCAATTCAGTTTTATAAATTTAGTAAATGTGCAAAGTTCATAGGTCAAGTAGAGAATTAATATCACTATTAACAGCAGGTAGACAGTGTAGTAGATAAAATACAAGGCCTGGTGTCAGGAAGACTCATTTTTCTGAGTTCAAATCTGATCTTAGGCTCTTACCAATTATGTGACTTTGGGTAAATAACTTAAAACTGTTTGCCTCAGTTTCCTCATTTGTAAAAATTATTTATAGAATTAAGTGCAAACCACTGTAATATTTTTGCCTAGAAAAATGCAAATGATACCATGAAGTGTCAGATAGGAACAACAAAAAGTATGATCAAAACTATCTAGCTTTATGTCCTATCCAAATGAGTTTAGAAAAACCATTTAAGCTGTCACTGAATAAAGCACTAGTCTAATTAAGACAACAAATTGCTGAATACTTATAGATTTTCCTGGGCAAAGGGAGGTTTCTTATTTCTCTCTAGAAATATTTAATTTAAGGAAATTATGAATTTAGGCAAAGAGAAATACCAAACATTAGATGCTATGGATAGAAAGTTATCAAAAAGACTCTAATCAATGATCATTAAACATTTGTTACTTGCCTACTATAGAATGACACAGGGTTTAGTACTCGGGATACAAATGAAGAATAGAACAATACCTACCTTCCAAGAGCGTCTAATCTATCAGGTGGGGATAACATGTACATATCTATAAGTATTTTTTAATACATACAAGATGTAAGAGGAAATGGGAAAAATTGGGGATATCAGGACAGTTATGATGTAGAATCCAGTCTTTAGGCTATATTGAACAAAGAAAAGGACTGAATTAAAAAGAAATGAGGAGGCTATTTATGTCAAGTATCCTATACAAAAGCAAATAGATTGGAAATGGGAGATGTATTTTATCTAAGGAACAGAATTGTGAATTTGGATCTATCAATTAGAGTACAAAGGGAAATAATGTAAAATGAGGAAAGTAAGATAATTTGTTTCCAGGTTATTAAGGATACTAAAAGAATTCCTTAAAAGACAAATCATGGTGTTTATGTTTGATCCTAGAAGCAATAGGGAACCTGTGAAGTTTATTGAATAGAGAATTAGCATGTTAAAAATCTACTTGTAAGAAAAGTCCTTTGGTACATATGTGAGGATAGTTTGGAATGGGAAGATATTTGAGTAAGGAAGATCAATTAGGAAAACATTGAAACAATCCCTTGGGGTGGAAAGGGACAAAACAATGAGGGCCTGAATTAAGATGGTATCTATGTAAATAGGAAAACTCTTACTGTAGGAAATGTGGGGAAATGTAAGCATGTCAATAACTATGATGTGTGGGGAAATATGGTAAGTGCAAATGAGATATCTTTGAAAATACTATGAAAAATTTGGGACAAAAAACCGCTTTCATTGAGAAAGCAAAGATTAATTGGAAATAGTGATATCTTAGGTAAGACATGAGCAAAAGGAGAGAAAAAGTTCAAAATATGGACTTAAGTGAAAGATGTCCATTTCAGACATGGGACTTATTAAATACAGGGAAAGAAAAGTAGAATATGATGTGTGTTAAATATTGGACAGAATGAGATCTGGATTTGGAATAAGCAAGAATTGAGCTCAAATTTTTATTTTGTTACTTGTTAGATGTTTGATCATGGGAATCACTTAAACTTTCTATAACTTGCTTAATTCATCTGTCAAATAAAGCTATCAGACATGATGACATCTAATGTTTCATTTAACTCTATTTTTTATTATTATTTTTCTTTCCATTTTTTTTAATTTTTCCAAATACATGCAAAAATAGTTTGCAACATTCATGGTTTTTATTTTTAAAAGTTTTATTGATGTCTTTGTTTTTCCACAGCAGTCATTTCTTATTATCCCCATCTCCTTATTAAATCCTCCTTTTTTTATTAAAGCTTTTTATTTGCAAAACTTATGCTTAGGTAATTTTTCAACATTGATCCTTGCAAAGCTTTCTGTTACAATTTTTCCCTCCTACCCCCACCCCCTCTCCTAGATGGCAAGAAGTCTAATACATTTTAATTATGTTAAAATATTTTACAGATACAATATGTGTATATATATCTATACAGTTATTTTGCTGTACAGGAAAATGAAACAAAACAGAACAAAAACAAAAACAAAAACAAAAACAAAAAACCTGAGAAGGAAAACATAATGCAAGCAAACATCAATAGAGAATGTAGAAATCCTATTTTGTGGGCTAGACTCAGATCCCACAGGCCTTTCCCTGCATGTATATGGCTTTCTTCACTGAACAACTGGAACTGGTTGGAACCATCTCATTGTAGAAGAGAGCCATGTCCTTCAGAATAGATCAATGTATATTCTAATTGTTGCCGTGTATAATGATCTCCTGGTTCTGCTCATTTCTCTCAGCATCAGTTCATGCAAGTCTCTCCAGGACTCGCTGAAGTCATCTTGATGGTAGTTTCTTACAAAACAATAATATTCCATGACATTCATATACAATAATTTATTCAGCCATTCTCCAATTCATGGGAATCCACTCAATTTCCAGTTTCTTGCCACTACAAAAAGGGCTGCCACAAACATTCTTGCACACATGGGGCCCTTTCCTTCTTTTAAGATCTCTTTGGGATATAGGACCAATAGAAACACTGCTGGGTCAAACAGTAGCTTTTTGAGCATAGTTCCAAATTACTCTCCAGAATGGTTGGATCCGTTCACAGTTCCACCAACAATGTATCAGTGTCCCAGTTTTCCCACATCCCCTCCAACATTCATCATTGTCTTTTCCTGTCATCGTAGCCAATCTGACTGATATATAGTGGTATCTCAGAGCTGTCTTAGTTTGCATTTCTCTGATCAATAATGATTTGGAGCACCTTTTCACATGACTAGAAATAGTTTTAATTTCATCATCTGAAAATTTGTCCGTTCATATTCTTTGACCATTTATCTACCGGAGAGTGGCTTGAATTCCTATACATTTCAGTCAATTCTCCATATATTTTAGAAATTAGGCCTTTATCAAAACCCTTAGATGTAAAAATGATTCCCCAATTTATTGCTTCCATCCTAATCTTCCCTGCATTAGTTTTGTTTGTACAAAAGCTTTTTAACTTAATATAATCAAAATTATCTATCTGGTGTTAAATTAAGAGTTCCAGTTGTTCTTTGGACACAAATTTCTTGTTTCTCCACAGGTCTGAGAGGTAAATTATCCTATGTCCCTCTAATTTGCTTATAATATCACTCTTTATATCCAGATCATGAACGCATTTAAATCTTATCTTGGTATGTAGTGTTAGGTGTGGGTCAAGCCCTAATTTATTCCATACTATTTTCCCATTTTCCCAGCAGTTTTTGTCAACTAGTGAGTACTTATCCCAAAAGCTGGCGTCTTTGGGTTTATCAAAGATTAGACTGCTATAGTTATTGCCTGGTTTGTCCTGTTATCCTCTCCTATTCCACTGATCGACTACTCTATTTCTTATCCAGTACCAAATGGTTTTGATGACTACTGCTTTATAATATAGTTTTAGATATGGTACAGCAAGGCCACCCTCATCAGGCTTTTTTTTTTCATTAATTCCCTTGAAATTCTTGGCCTTTTATTCTTCCAAATGAACTTTGCTACTATTTTTTCTAGATTTGTAAAATAATTTCTTGGGAGTTTGATTGGTATGTCACGAAATAAGTAAATTAGTTTGGGTAGTATTGTCATTTTGATTACATTCGCTCGGCCTACTGATGAGCACTTAATGTTTTTCCAATTGACTAGATCTGATTTTATTTGTGTGGAAAGTGTTTTGTAGTTTAGTTCGTATAGTTTCTGACTTTTCCTTGGCAGATAGATTCCCACGTATTTTATAGTATCATGCGTTATTTTGAATGGAATTTCTTTTGGTATCTCTTGCTGAACTTTGTTGGTAATATAAACAATGCTGATGATTTATGTGGATTTATTTTTTATCCTGCAACTTTGCTAAAGTTGTGAATTGTTTCTAGCAGTTTTTTTCGTTGAGTCTCTAGGGTTTTCTAAGTATGCCACCATTTCATCTGCAAAGAGAGATAATTTGATTTCCTCATTAGGTATTCTAATTCTTTTACTCTCTTTTTCTTCTCTTATTGCCAAAGTTAACATTTCTAATACAATATTAATAGTAATGGTGACAGGTGGCAGCCTTGTTTCACTCCTGGTCTTATTAGCGATGGTTCTAGTTGGTCCCCATGACATATGATGCTTGCTAATGGTTTTTAATAGATGCTACTGATCATTTCAAGGAAAAGCCCATTTATTCCTACACTCTCTAGTGTTTTTTATAGGAATGGGTGTTGGATTTTATCAAATGCTTTTTCTGCACCTATTGAGATAATCATATGATTTTTGTTAGTTTGATTGTTAACATAATTGATTATGCTGTCAGTTTTCTTAATATTGAACCAGCCCTACATTCCTGGTAAAATTCCTACTTGATCATAGTATATTATCCTGGGGATGACCTTCTGGAATCTTATTGCTAATATCTTATTTAAGATTTTTGCATCAATATTCATTAGGGAAATTGGTTTATAGCATTCTTTCTCTGTTTTCACCCTACCTGGTTTAGCTATCAGCACCATATCAGTGTCATAAAAGAAATTTGGTAGTACACGTTCTTTCCCTATTTTTTCAAAGAGTTTATATCGTATTGGAATTAATTGTTCTTTGAATTTGATAGAATTCACATGCGAATCCATTTGGCCCTGGAGATTTTTTTCTTAGGTAGTTGATTATTAGCTTGTTCCATTTCTTTTTTCTAAAATAGGGCTATTTAAATAATTTATTTTCTTTTTTGTTAACTTGAGCAGTCTATATTTTTGTAGATATTCCTCCATTTCATTTAGATTATCAAATTTATTGGCAAAAGTTGGGCAAAATAACTCCTAATTATTGTTCTAATTTCCTCTTCATTGGTGGAAAGTTCTCTCCTATCATTTTTCAGACAAACAATTTGATTTTCCTCTTTCCTTTTTCTAATCAAATTAACTAAAATTTTATCTATTTTGTTGTTTTTTTCATAAAACCAACTCTTAGTTTTATTTAGTAATTCAATAGTTTTCTTATTTTAAATTTTATTAATCTACCCTTTAGTAAAATATAGTTTCCTTCCTTAACTCTTTTAATTAAATCTGTTTGCTTTTACTTGATCTGAGATCAGGATTGCTGCCCCTGCTTTTTTTTTTTTTTTTTTTTTGGTCAGCTGAAGCATAATAGATTCTGCTCTAGCCCTTTACCTTCACTCTGTATGTATCTCTATAGTTTAGATTTATTTCTTATAAACAACATATTGTTGGATTCTGGTTTTTAACCCAGACTGCTACCCCCTTCCATTAAATGGGAGAGTTAATCCCATTCACATTCACAGTTAAAATAACTACTTCTATATTTCCTGCCATCTTATTTACCCAGTTATGTTTTTCTCTTTCCTATCCCCTTTCCCTCCTCCCTATTATTTTGCTTTTAATAATCAATTTCCTCAAACAATCCTTCCCCTTTAGAGCCCCACCCTTTTTTAAAACACCTTTTCCCTAATTCTTCTATTTCCCCTTTTATTAGTCTATCCTTTTCTTTTCCTTCTTTCCCTCCCACTTCCCTATAAGGAGGGACAAGTTTCTCTGTAAAATCAAATGTTTCTGATAGACTCTTTCAGAGCCCAATCTGATGAGAGTAAGATTCACACAATGATCATCCCCCTACCTTCTTTCCCTCAATTATATTAGATTTTCTGTCTCTTCATGAAATTTTACCTTATTTTACCTCCTTTTTAAACCTTGTTTTACCTTTTTTCCCCTCTTTTTCTTAGTATGATATCCCTTTCACCTCTAGTTTCTTTTTCATATTGTCAAAGTAAAATCAAATTATATCCCCATTCTTTAAATATACCCACAGTAAAAATATAGTTTTCATGAGTTCTTTCCTTTTTACCTTTTTATGCTTCTCTTGAGTTCTGTGTTTGAATGAATGTCAATTTTTTTGTTCAGATCTTGTCTTTTTATTAGAAATAGGTGAAATTCACCTACATCATTAATGTCCATCTTCTTCCCTGGAACATAATGCTCATTCTAGCTGGATAGTTTATCTGTGGCTGTAATCCAAATTCCTTTGCCTTTTGGTATATCTGCTTCCAGGCCCTTAGATCCTTTAATGTAGCAGCTGACAGATCTTGTGTGATTCTAATGATAATATTTGAATTGTTTCTTTCTAGCTGCTAGCAATATCTTTTCCTTGGTGCGATAGTTCTGAAATTTAGCCACAATATTCCTTGGGGTTTTAATTTTGGGGTCTCTTTCAGGAGGTGATTAGTGAATTCTTTGATAGTGATTTTACCTTCTGTTTCTAAAGCATCAGGTCAGTTTTCTTTCATGATTTCCTGGAAGATAGCATGTAGGTTGTTTTTTTCATCATGGCTTTCAGGAAATGCAATAATCTTTACATTGTCTTTCCTAGATTTATTTTCCAGGTCAGTTGTTTTTCCTAGAGATATTTCATATTTTCTTCTATTTTTTTTGTTTTTGTTTAACTGATTCTTGAAGTCTTATTGATTTGTTCAATTCTATTTTTTAATGTATTATTTTCTTCAATTACCTTTTTAAGCTCCTTTTGTAATTGGCCAATTGAATTTTTGTTCATTGCAGTCTTTTTCCAATTCACCAATTTTGTTTTTCAGTGAATTGGTATGTTTTTCACACCTCTTTTGTAGGGCATTGTGTCCTTGCAGTGATCTCAATTCATTTCCCATTTTTCTTCTAACTCTCTTTTGAGATTCTTTATGTAGTCTTCCAGGAAAGCCTTGTGAAATAGAGACTAGCTCATGTCTCCCTTTGTGGCTTCCTTTGGAGTCTCTTTACCTTTATGAACCTCAAGATCTTGGGTCTGGTTTTCTCGCTCTCCATAAAAGCTGTCTATGGTGAGAGTTCTTTTATTCATTTTTTTTAAGTTTGAGGTCTGTTTAAAGTAGAGGAGCAACGGCTTTAATTTGCGCTGGGGCAGGTTGGCTGATTGATTCCTGTTGCTGGGATGTCTGGGCTAGGACCTACATTTGCAATGGGTTACAATCTACCCTTTCCAAAAGGCAGATCTGCCAGAGCACCTGCCCGCAATCAAGGCGTAGTGTCCCAAGAGCTTCAGATAGACTTCCCAGGTGCTTAGAACTTGCCATGCTAAGTCCGGCCCAGTTTCCTGCCCTTTCTCCCAGAGCTGCACCCGAGAGTGGCAAAGTGCCCGATCCCCTGCCTGACTGAAACAGACCTGCTCTGAAGCTCTTCCAAGGTAGCTTCTTCTTGGAATGTTTTGTAGTCCAAATATTTTTGGGTTCTTTGACTTAAAAATCAGTTTAGAGGCTTAATCTGCTGTTGGTTTGGGAGAGGGTCAGAGGAGGTCACAGAGAATCATTTCTTCACTCTACCATCTTGGCTCTGCCTCCACAACATTCACCTTTGTAAACCTTGTGTTTCAATTTTGTGAATAAGAAAACTAAGGCAAGGCGCATTAAGTGGCTTGCCTAGTTCACACAACTAGTAATGAATTGTCTCCAACTCATAAAATCTCCAACATTTCAAGACTTAGATATTTAAAGTCCTCAGGGGTAGTACCAAATTTTAGTGCAGTATTTTGTTTCTAAATCATAGAATGTTATGTATATTTTGAAAAGGAATCATAAATTCTTGTCACCTCACTATTGCATATGGTCATCTCTCATCATATTGGCAACTTAATAATAGCTAACATTTATAAAATTACTTTTATGTGCTAAAAACTTACAATTATTATGACATTTGATCCTCACAATAACCGTAGAAGTTAGGTGCTATATAATTCCCATTTTACACAAAAGGAAATTGAGGCAAACAGAGCTTTAGTGACTTTGTCAAGATCACACAGTTAGAAAATATGTAAAGTCAAATTTGAACTCAAATCTTCTTGATTCCAAGCCAGGAACTCTAATGACTATATTACCTGGCTGCCCCATTATCATATCAATACTGGTTGTGGGGGAAGTGAGGATTCAAAGGAAGAGGACAGGGGCCTGGATTACATTTGAAATAGTATTATAGAGAACAGAGCCAAGATGGTGCAATAAAAGCAGGAAGTCATCAACCTGTTCCCGAAACCATCCCAAATTCCTTTAAATAATGACTCTAAACAAATTTTAAAGCATCAGAACACCAAAAATGACAGAGTAGGACAATTTCCAGTGGAAGGCAACTTAGAAGCTTAGCAGAAAAGATCTATGACACTAGGATAGAGCCCTGAGCACAGTGCCAGACCCAGACCTAGCCCCAGTCCTGGCCTGGGCCCACTCTCTGAATAGTGGCAGTATTAGTGGCTTCCAGAACTTTCAGCCCAGAGATACCAAAAGGGAAGGTCAGCAGAAAAGGTCTATAGAACTAGAGTAGGTCCAGCTCCAGTCTGGACCCCAACATCAGTGAGGAGAGACCTCTGAATCATCAGCAGTGCTGGAGGCTTCTGGATCTCTCAGCCAGGAGACACCAGAGAGGACTCAGAAAGTCAGTGGAGAGAGTCTGTGGTAATGGAGTGGGAGTTTTATATCCAGTCCCAGTACAGTACTGGTCAGTAGAGCCCCAGACCCATTTAGCACACTAAATCTTGCAGGTACAGTGGGACAGGGACACATCTAACAGCTCCAGGGCAGAAAAGAATTCTTGTGGTCAGATTTCTAGAAGAATTTTTGAAAACAGCTGCACAAAACCCCTGAAATTTGGGACAGTGCACTCTCCACTTTGGAACCAGAGCTCTACTTTAACAAAAATTCTGAAGTTGATTAATAGGCTAGGAAAATGAGCAGAAAACAAAAACCAAAAAAAATGTTTCTGACCATTGTAAGTTATTATGGTGACAAGAAGGCTCAAACCATATACTGAGAAGATAACAAAGCCAGACTTCCTACATCCAATACTTCCAAGCAAAATAAGAATTGGGTTCAGGCCATGGAAAAGATGAAAATTAATTTTGAAAATCAAGATAAGAAAAATTAGAGAAATAATTGAGAGAGGTGCAAAAGGAAAATTAAAAAAAAAAACTAATGAGGAGAAGAATGCCTCAAAAAGCAAAATTGGCCAGTTCAGAAAGGAGGTGCAAGAAGCTCACTGAAGAAAATTATTCCTTATAAAAAATAGAATTGAGCAAATGGAAGCTAATGACTTCATAAAAAATCAAAATACAATAAAGCAACATTTAAAAAAAAGGAAAAGATAGAAAAAATGTGAAATATCTTATTGGAAAAATAACTGATCTGGAAAATAGATGCAAGAGAGATAATTTAAAAATTATTGGTCTAGCTGAAAGCCAGGATCAAAAAAAGAGCCTGGACATCATTCTTCAAAAAAAAAATTATCAAGGAAAACTGTCCTGATATTCTGGAACCGAAGAGTAAAATAGAAATTAAAAGAATCAATCATCTACAGAAAGAGATCCCAAAATAAAACTCTAAGGTATATTATAACCAGTACTCCAAGGTAAAGGAGAAAATGTTGCAAGTATCCAAAAAGAAGTAATTCAAGTATAGTAGAACCACAGTCAGGATAATACAAGATATAGCAGCTTCTAAGACTGGAAGGCTTGGAATATGACATGGGATAACAATGCAGCTAGGACTGAAACCAAGAATCACCTACCTAGCAAAACTGAGTATAATCTTTCAGAGGAAAAGGTCATCATTCACTGAAATAGGATTTTCAAGTATGCATGAAGAAAACACCACAGCTGAATGGAAAATTAGATTTTCAAATACAAGACTCTGGAGAAGTATAAGGAGGTAATGAAGAAAGGAATATCTTAAGGGATTTAATAAAGTTTATCTGTTTACATTCCCAAATGGGAGAATGATACTTGTAATTCATTAAAACATTCTCATTATTATGGTAGTTGGAGTGTATAAAGACAGAGGGCATGACTGTGAGTTGAATATGAAGGGATAATATCTTTTTTTAAATGGTGAAATTAAGGGATGAACGGAATGTACTGGGAGAAAGGGAAAGGGAGAAGTGGAATGGTGCAAATTATCTGCCATAAAAAGAGGCAAGAAAAAACTTTTATAGTGAAGGGGAAGAGGGGAAGGAGAGGGTGAGGGAGTGAACATTATTCTCAACAAAATTGGCTTAAATAGGAAATAACATACATACTCAATAGGGATGTAGTAATCTTTCTTACCCTGCAAGAAAATAAGAGGGGAATGGCGTATGGAAAGTGGGGGAGTGATAAAAGAGAGGGCATATTGGTGGAGAGAGTGATCAGAAGCAAAACACTTTTGAGGAGGGACAGAATGAAAGGAGAAAGAGAATAAATGGTGGGAAATACAATTAGCAAGAGTAAGTATGAAAAAAAATTGAGGCAAGTTGTTCTCTGGAAAATGATGAGCAGCATGCTCTCAGGGGAAAAAAATCCTGGAATGTCCTTCATGAACAAAATGAAATATACTATATACAAAGTAATAGCTATATTCTGGGATGACTAGCTGTAAATGACTTTGTTATTCTCAGTAGAGTAATCATCCACACCTATTCTGAAGGATTTGTGATGAAAAATCCTCTCCATACCCATAAAAGGAACTGATCAATTCTGAATCTAGATAGAATTATTTATTAAAAAAAAGAAAAGAAATAGTGTTACTTTTCACTACAACAAGAAGATGTAGGGGAAGCCTCTCAGGGAAGGCAAAACTTTTTTACATAAAACATTATGATAATTTTCATATCCCTTGTAACAAGAGTTTAGATCAAATCTTAGAAGAGAGAGAATAGAAAATTTATTCTCTGTATAATCATCATAAAGGAAATCTCCTAACTGATTAACAAGCAAAGACTACCTTTTTTCAACTATTATTTATGATGGTTTTAAAGCTGGTCAATAAAAATAATTGACTTCCATGAACATTTTAGGGTGAGGTTGAGAATTTCTGTCCTTTAAAATTATTCAATATTTTTAGCTCATGATAAAACTGTGAAAACATACTTTCTCAATAGATTTGATAGGTCTAGGTTCTAGTTTTCCCTGATAAGTATTTGGTTTCCCTGATATGTATATTAGATTATTTATTTACTTTTTTCTATCTCCCACAAAACATATGTGCCTATAATTTGACAATCCTTTTAATCTTTTCATAATTGTTGCCTAAACAGTATCTTGTACATAGTAGGTCCTTATTGAGTTTTTCTTGCACAATTAGAAGATGAAAGCATTTGCTTAAGAATGTCAAAGTCACACTAAACATACTTATGAATGTGGATGGAATGCTACAAAAGTGATTTTGATTTTCAGTTCAATTCATGTTTACCTATAATCTCATTATACAACCCAAATGCCCAACTGCTGAAAACCCCCATCATTGTTTTGCAGATCACTTAATTACACATATTATCATATTCCGGAATGCTTCCAGAATCATTCTGAGCCATCTCCACAGAAGAAATTCTGGATGGCATCAAACATTCTGTTGTTATTGCCTTGAATGCTGGTGCTGCTTCATTGGAGCAAAGCTTTCCCAGTATCTGCAAAATGAGTGTCATTTATAGTTTTGCATACAAAACTTATTTTCTGATTTATTTTTGGTATGCTATTGAACTCTGTTGCTGTTTCCATTTTAAAGATTTTTAAATCATTGAAATACACTAAAGAGAGCTTGAGTTCACATCATGCTCTATACACATTTTCAATTTATCAGGGAAAGCACTATTTTTTTATTTCAAATAAATGGCTTCCTTAGACCCTAATGAAATATTCAGTGTGTTGAGTGATTTGAAATAAAATTTAATTTGGTCTAATGTATCACATTGCAATGCTGAGAATGGGAAATACATTGTTTCATGTTTGGGGCATTCACCTGACTTCATAATATTCCATGATAAATAGAAAGTCCCTGGAGAGGAGACCATAGCTATTCAGACCAGGTACTCTACATTGTTCCCAAGTTTAAACTATATTGATCTGGATATTTAATCAATGATAATTGATGTCAACATAAGTAATAAAGAAACAAAGGCAGAGAACAGAATAGACAGAGACCTCACCTCTCAGTCAGGATGACCCAAATTCAAATCTACATTCTGACATGTTGTAGTTGTGACTTGGGTTATTCACAGATTTATTAGAAGGTCCAGTTCTCCCTCTAATATTAAATGGCAGAATAGTTGTTGATCTGTACCTGCAGAGGGAGTTTACTCACTGGGAGTTTTCTATATCACAGGTCCAAATAAGACAAAATGTTCTGAGAAAATAAGCAGTTAGGTATAACACATATTTAATAAAACTTATTCTGCTTATTTCACAGGGTAAGAGGAAAATGATTTTTAATTCATTTGGTTCTGTTTTAAAAAATATGCTTGTTGAGGTAATGCTGCATTCATTGTGCTTGGAATACTAGACTTGGTAATTAGAAAGCTTTAATTCCTTTTCAGCTGTTGACACACATTATGTGACTATGATGATGTTGATGTTAGCTTTCATTTATATATCATTTTAAGCTTTGCAAAGAACTTTCTAAATATCATTTTAATTTATCTCTACAACACCATGAGGTAGCTACTAATATTATATTTTCTTTTCTCAAATGAAATTATTTGCCCAGGTTCACATAGGTAGTAAAAGTCTTAGGCTGAATTTGCACTCAGGTGATGACTCCAAATCCAAAATCCTATCTGCCAATATCATGAGAGACCTTATATAGAAGGTGCTAGATCAGTTTCATCTTGAAAGAAGCTGGAGATTCTAAGATTAGTTCCTTCACTTGTAATGGAGTGAAATTACTTTCTGCACTTTTGCGAGACTGCTCTTCCTATATCACTTCTACTGCCTGAATATTGTTGATTTACTGATTGAAGCTGACTCTGATTTTAATGTTAAGTAAATTTTAAATAAATTTTAACTTCTAATACTTGATCTATGATTCTATTCAGGGAAATAAACTTGCTATATAGTTCTGTGGTCATAAGTATGGAATAATTGAAATTTACTTTTAAATCCTCCTATGACCCTAACCCCTACCCCAGAACACAAGGAGGGGGCACTTTTAAAAGTGTGTCTCATGTCTATTTTTCAGGAGGTAATATTTTAGTATTGAATGGGGGAAAGGAAAGCAGTAATTTAAGTGTTTTCATTCTTCAGTATATTATAGGGATTAGGAAGCATTTCCTGTTATTCAGTTGTTATGCAGCAATAGGACCATTCCAGGTTCTGAGGAAAGTCTATTACAATCTTAGCACTTTTTGTACCTGGTCACTTTTCTTTTCCCTTACACTAATAAGACTGAGAAAAGGTGTGTGTGTGTGTGTGTGTGTGTGTGTGTGTGTGTGTGTGTTTGTATACCTGTGGTGCAATCATTCTTGATATATGCAATTAAAAATAAATATATTATTTTCTTATTCTAAAGCATTGTTTCCCAAATGTATGCCAATTTGAGCAAAACTCAACCATTATTTCATTTTTAGAAGGATTTGTCTTTCCTCATGGTGTAAGTTTAAGATTGGTTCAGTGGAATGCTCCTCAGGCCCTCCAAACCAAGTGGCAGTTCTCACAGATACCACCAGCAGGCATTCAGAAAGAACAAAAATCTTCTATCCAGATGCAGTGGAACACTAGAGAGGGAAAGAATATAAAAATAAGGGTTTATTATTCATTAGCCCCCTGAAGCACTTATCAGTATGCAGTGATGGGAAAGGGAAGGGAGTCTGCTCTTTTTTAGCCCTAGAAATATGATTTGAGTACATAATGTGTCCTACTGTGTTTGAAATGTTAAGTAAACCAGTTCTTCTCCAAATTAAGTTATTATTTAGGCTTTAAACTTTAAAAAGTTCTTATTTTCTCTTTTCATTTTTAAAACATGAAATTATGGCTATTTTTGAAAAAAAACAGTTATTCTCAAAGAGACAAAGGCTTGTTTGAAATGAAGTGTGTCAATCCCAAAGAGAAGAAGAAATATGTTGTCACAGGATACAATCAGTAAATAGGTAATAGAAAAGATAATTATACATTATAGGTTAATACCTTTTTCAAAGGATAAAGAATAAAATCATTCCTTTTATGAAAATTCTAGTTGGATATTTTAAATAATACATATTATTCTTTGTATCAATGTGTTTTTTTTCTAATCTAGTAACACCTTTGACAAAATCCAAAGCTCTTTAGATGACCCACAGTTATTAGTTGCCAAATTACTCCCCATGCTACCAAAAGTAATTGTTAAACCTTATGTGAAAAAGTGCAAAGAATCATGCACTTGGAGAAGTTTAATTGATTGTATAATATCCAAAAAATATGTTCAATCATATTTCTATATAATTACATGTACATTATGTATATATAAACATATGTGTTCACACATGCAATAATGTACAATATACCCCAATTTGTATCCATGAATGTCCCATGTGTATATAGGTGTGTATCATGTATATTACATGTGCATTTATGTTTTTATATGTGTGAAAGTATAATTAACTATTTAAAGTCTATGTTCATCTGCATGTGGAAAGAGGATTGAAGAGATTAACAGATCAGTTCTCATTGTTTTACTATGTAAGTTGATCAAACCACCATTTTAAAATGGATGCTTTTAAGAGAAAAGCCAACAAAACATAAGCCTGAGGGCAAGAAAACAGTTTGTAGATCAAAATGTCCCAGAGAGCTATCCGGGCAATGGGATTTTCAGTCTGAAATTTATATTTACTAAGTCAAAAACTGAAATGATGTTTATTCTAGAGTTGTCTGCTACAGCTAGCTTTGGCACAGCAAATGGCAAATAATATTTCTCCTAAATCCCATAAGATATAATTATTCCTCTTTCAGCTATTTACCACCACATCCCTCAATATAAAGATTGTTTCTATTGTATCTATTACTGAACTTCAGATCAATAAGCATTCATTAGATAGCTACAATTCATTGGTAGTGTGTGAGAAAATTGGAATAAAAGACAAAAATGAAACTGTTCCTCTCTCCAAGGTGCTCACATTCTATTGGATCCCTTTAAACAATAATTCCAATTCTGAGTGACAGAAGCTTTGATTTCATATTGTAAGATATTATATTTCTGTTGGACCGAAGGTCGTCTACAACAAAACAATACTTCAAAGGTTAAGTGATCTCATTGATAAGGATATGTATCTCAAGCTCTGCAGATGGCCATACTCTTCACTTTCTCACTTTATGTTATTTTTACTTACATCACCTGTACATCCTCTTATTGTGCTGAAAGCTTTCTATAACTCTTTTTTAATATCACTATCAAGTGAATTAATAAAGGTCTCTGATGCAAGTTGGGAGTCAAATTGAGCATTACAACTATTACAGAATGGGGAGATTGGATGGGATAGGCTGTTTAAGAAGTAATGAATCAACAACTTCTAACAATAGGGTTGGAACAGGATGTGATTGAGAAAGGTTTTAAATTCCAGAACAAGTGTGTACTATTGTAGCAAGATGAAATTATGGTTAATTTTTTTTAAAAGGTTATTTTCAAAAAGACAAAAGCTTTTTTGAAATTAAGCCCATAGAGAAAAAGAAATATATTGCCATGGGACACAATAGAGTATTCATGATGTATATAAGTAAATAAGCAATGGAAGTGATGATTACACATTATATGTTAATATCTTTTTTCAAAGAATAAAGAATAGAATCAGTCCTTTTATTAACATTTTAAACAGACAAGTCCCACTTCAGATCTCTTTTCTACAAAGCAGCCCAAACCAGATTAAAATTTAATTGGGAATCATTTACAAAATAAATTAAAATACAATAGAGGTATAGTTAATTTTTGGTTTTCTAAATCAATATGAGGTTCATTGTATTTGAGAATGAGAACACTGCTTTAAACCAAATCAAGCCTGGTAGTGAGTAAATATATTATTAAAGGTGGGAATAGATAAAGATATTGAATTTTGCACTATGATTCATGATCCTAAAGGTTCAAACATGTATATCCTGAAGAATTAAATATTTTCTTTACAAAGACAGTGTGCTAAATGTGGTAAGTACCAACAATCTTACCCAAATCAAGTTGATTCTAACTTAATACAATTATTGCAGTAGATAAAAGTACAACTTTGGAAGCATGGAGACTTGAGTTCAACTCTGGCTCTTTCAATAACAGTGGTATGACCATGGCCAATTTGTTTAACTTTTCAGTGCCTAATATTGCTATCTAAGATTCTGAGTTTTAGATGTATTTCCAATTTACATCAGGAATTTCCACAAGAATAGCTTCCACTGATGAAATTAGAAATACAAACTCAAAATTCTGATTAGTAATAATTAGAAAACATAATAATGATAATAATAGCATTCAATGATAACAACAGATAGTCTCGAGAAAAAGAAAATGGATACCAATTTGCACTCATTGCAGAGATCAATTGTAAATAAGTCACTGACTGGTTAGAAATAGACAAAAGTGGTAAATGACTCTGTAGAACTACAATTATTAAACAAACTTTTTAAAAAAGCTTTTGAATCCCTCAAAAATGAATACAAAATATGGAACATAAAATTCACATTTTCAAAGGTTGAGTCAATGGAGTCCATTGGGTTGCTTCTAGGTTTCTCAAGTGTATCCTAAATATATAAATAAATCACAATAAGATAGGTTTTCCATAAAAGAAAGGAGCTGGTTCAAATAGTATTATCCTTGGTTTCTGAGAAAAGACATAATAGTGGTTTCAAGAACAGATTAGTCCTAGTATTTTAGAGTTGGGCTACAGAGAGTAAGAAGTCCCTTGGAGCCTGTTGTGTAAGGAGCAATTTGAATATTTCATGAGAAAACCAAGGACAATGGGTCCCCCAACTATAGAGGTGGTAAGTTGCATTACAAATATTCTTTATATTTGTATTACATTAATCTGTTTGGATCTCTTCTTCCCATGTACTCTTGGTATTGTTTTTTTGGGGGGAAGGGGGAAGTGGACTACTTTTCTTACTTTTTCTTCTTTTTTTCTTCTTCTGGCTCTGCTTCTGCTTCTTCTAGTTTTTTCTGCTTTTCTTTGTCTTTTCTTCCTCATTTTCTAGGTGTGTCTGTCTTTTTTCAACATAGCCCATATTATGGCAGGATCAGAATGTTTATTAAGAATTGGGAATTTTTAATAGGCTTGTGATGGAAAGAACTAGCTGAATCCAGAAAGAGAACTATGGAAACTGAATATAGATCACAACAAATATTTTCACCTTTTTATTGTTGTTTGCTTTTTTTTCTCATTTTTTTTTCTTTTTCATCTGATTTTTCTTGTGCAGCAAAATAAATGTGAAAATATGTATAGAAGAATTTCACATGTTTAATTTATATTAAATTTCTAACTGTCCCAGAGAAGGGGGGAAAGGGAAGTAGGGGAGGAAAGGAGAAAAATATGGAACACAAAGTTTTATAGTGGTGAATATTGAAAACTTTGCAAGTATTTTGAAAGTAAAAAAAATTATTATTTAAAAAAAGAAAAAAATTAATAACTTGTATTTGAAAAAAAAGGATTTAGAATTTTGTCATAGGTCACTAACTTCCCTTGATTACTGAAGTTAGTAGACATTATCTTCCTAAAATAGTAATAGAAACATCTTCATCCCAAGTTAAGAATTCTTACATTGGAGGAAGAAAATGATGTTTGTGCAAATATTCTTATTTTGATTTATTTTAAGGCAATAAGAAGAATGTATTCTTCCAAAATTAACTTTGCTAACAGAAAAGAATAAAGCCAGAATATGAACTGAGTTCAAAATATGTGTATATATAGATATATATATATAATATACATATATATATGACATATGTATATATATATATATACTGAATTGGAATGTTGATCATTTTTATAATGTACTTACACATATAAACATACATATGGAGAATGGAAGACATGAATTAATAAGCAAAAATGGAAATTAGGCATTTTGATTTTGTTGGTTGATTTTTTTTAGTTCATAACAGCAAGCTTCCCCTAGACAAATAGTTTCTATCCATTCATATAATAACAACATTTAACATTTAGAATAGATTTTAGCCAGTAAAAAAGTTAAGAAAAGATAGAGAAAAACTCAAAATAATGTGCAATTCAAAATAGCATCTCTTCAAATTCCCCATTACAATTATATATTTTTTTTCTCAAATAGAATTGTGCAGCAATAACCATTCCTCTAATTCTAATACATGATTCTTAGCTGTTCATTCAAATTGACAGATATAACAACTGGGATCTCAGAAAACATGTCAGTCCACAACTTTAAAACCAGCAAAGTTCAGACAGTGTTAAAATTACTTCTTGTAACTGCTACAAATTTATCAATTTCGTATGTCCACCAGTGCCACATTTGTTTTCATGTCATTTTTTAGAAGAATATATGGTTCTAACTTTTGTATTGATCCTAAAGATTTAAATGATTTTGTAGTTCAAAAGATTCATTATTTCATTGGTTTGGGTATTTCCTTTAACAATATAGATTATATAGCCTCTATATGAAGAACATATTTGATTTGGTAAGTAAAATTAAAATTTATTTTTAAGTCCACAAATATCTATATATTATATATTATTCCATCTTTGTTTTCTTCAATATTATCATCTTGGTTTTTGTTGTCCTCAAAAACTTCCTTCCCACCTCTTCCACAAGCAAGATGTTCTCTTTCTTTCTTAACACATATTGGTATTTCCATGATATAGTTTTCCTTTTTTTCAGCCATTCCAAAAAAAATTATCTTTCTTTTTAAATATATTTTGAGACTTTCACAGTGTGGGGGGTAGGGTGATGGGTGGTACATGAGAATTCTTTCAGATGCTGTAGATTCGGTATGCAAATTTACCCCATATTTTGAGTTAAATTTGAAATTCTAATGGGTAGGGAAGAAGCATTAAAATTGCAATAAAAGTAGTTTATAGAAATTAGGCATTTTTCCTATTGGATGTATTTACTGAATATGGAATCACAGAAATCAATTAATTAGTCAAGACCTATAGTTCAAGGATGAAAAATTATAGGGAGCAGAAGTACTAAATTGCCAAGGTTAGGGATTCTGTAAGTAAGGCCTAGAAAAATGGCCCATTAGGCTAAATATCTTTAGCAACTGATTCTGATAATTCAGAAATTAAAACATCAGGATCTGAACTACCATTGTGTTTCAATGGATTTCTCTGTAGTAAATTTTTGAAATTAACCAATTAAATAAAAAAGAATTTCCATTTAAATATAAAAATGAAGTAATATATATATTAAAGTATTTATTGATCATTTATTACATTATTAATGCAATAATGTTCTTAAAGACCTGAATATATATTAATGCAGAATATTATTGTTTCATACCCCAAATATTTTTTTTAATGTTGAGAAATAATATATATATATGTATACACACACACACACACACATATATATATGTATATATATGTATATATACATATATATATTGTGCTTCAAGATATACATAGACCATAACATGCATTACATCACTTAATGGTCACAATATTTTTAGCATTCATATTATATTACTAGTAAATAATCATTAAGATCTCATTATATTTTAAAAATAAAAAAAAACTGAGGCTCAGATAGGATAAATAATTTCCAGAGGCAATGCAGCTAGTAGAAAATAAGCTGAACTATTAAAAAACATTTTTACTTTCCTCCTTTTAAGCCTGACACACAGCATAGTGCCTGCCATAGAGATGTTGCATAATAGTTACATGTTTATTTCTTGATTGTGTGCATTTTTACACATATGAATTATTTTCTCTTTTTTATCTCTTTAGAGTGGAGGCCTGAAAAGATTTTATTTCCTTTCCTGATCTATTTCCTTATTTTCTTCTGTGATTTCATAGTGACAAGACTGAATGAGCAACTCAGAGCTACTTTTCACCTTTTCTACCACACCAAACTGCCCATCAATAATATTATTTTTTTCATTATTATTTCTCACTTTTCAACCTGTAATATTATGAAGATCATTTCATTTGTTGCAGACTTTCATCTGTAACCATTTTATATTTATACAATAACCCTTGGAAATACCGAATGTCTAAAATTAAAAATATGACAAAGTTCTCATAAAGGGAGAAATCATTTGTAAGGAATGCCTCCATGTTTATCTTTGATAAAAAAATGAAAAAAATCCTTAAAAATAAAGAGCACTTTATGGTAAGACCTGGCAAACATGAAGGTAGGTTGAATTATCCTAATAGGAATAGGGAGTATTGTTGAGCAAAGTTACCATGCCCAATCCTGTTTTCTTTTCCATCCAGTTTCTACTGGCACTGCTTAGCAAGGGAATACATATGTAGGTTGGCTAATAGCTCTCTCTGGGAATAGGATCTGTTTGTTTCATGACTGGGGAGATCTTATGATTCCCTAGAGCTGCTGTTACAAAGTTTTCCTCATTAATGGAACAAAGACAGAATCCCACTGAAAACTGTTAATTATGGAACTCTAATTTTAACCCGCAAATCAGAAGCTATTCAATGTGTTTTGAACAACTGAGAAACCCTAAGGCAAATAAAACCTAGAGATTTTCTCAAATGGGTAGGCAGAGCACTTATATGTTCTCTTTTATATTAATTCCTTTAAAATTAAAAAAATATATATTTTTAAAAATAATAATTCATCAACAGGCCAACTGAATTCACATTTGTTCTTTTCTTCTGTGCTCTCTCCCCTTCTTCTAAAAGCTTCAAGGATTTAATTAAAAAAAAAGAATATTTTAAAGGAATTCATTTTCTCTAAGGTTTTACTGAACAGGACTTCTAGGCTACCAAAAAATGAGTTTTTTTCTTCATCTCTGGATGAATTATTGGGTCAAAAGAAGATGTCTTAGTCAAGTGGATAAGGATTACTTAACCTTAGGGCACTGCTAACATGTGTTTTTGACAGTAATTTCAACCATATGTTTTTTTTTTCTGAAAGTACTTTTATGAAAATCAATAAAATAGATACATATATGGATAGGTACAGTTATCACTCTATATCATTTTATATGCATAGATATCATAGATAAATATTAAAATAAACAGAATTCTTGGTAAACATTTTCAAAGATTGTTACCTCTTCTGCAAAGGTCACCAGTGAAAGTTCTTGTTGCTTCCTCATCTGGAAATTATATTTCACATTTTTCCTTTTATCCAGTTTTTAGAATTGTGTATGTCATTTTTTTAACTATAAAAATTTCAGGCAAGCAAAATATATTACAAGGACCAGATAATGTGGGAAAGCCCTCAGAAATTTTAGTGAATGCCCTGAAGAAAATTTTCAGGAAGAAGTATTTGAAAGTTGCATAGACAATGATGACCATTGTGTAGTATCCCTAGTGGGAATACCTATATAAACAAACAACAGGAACAACAAAAAAATAATAACTTGCAGTCAGCTAAACTGGAAAGAGGATTGGCCTAGGTCTCAAGAGATAGGACATAATTTCTTTCAAAGCTTTGTCATTTTGTGATGTTGGGTATTTCACTTAATTTCTCTACGCTTGTTTTTGTACCTATAAAATTGAGGAGTAAAAAATTAGAAAAAAAAAAAAAAGGAAAAAGACAAGGAAAACAAACAATATCAAGTCCCTTTATTTAAAAATGTCAGAAAACAATTCCTATCTAAGGATGGGAAGTAACAAAAATGTCAACAAAAAATAAATAACACATATAGATATAGTGATCAAAGGCTTTGAATAATGTTTCCAAAGGAAAAAAAAATAAGATAAAATGTATTTCTAAAAGCATTCCCCCAAAAGAAAAAGTAAAATAAATCTGAGTTTTTGTCTCATATAATGTTAATAGGTAAATATGAGAAAAGATGATCATAATCAGTTTGGGAAGATTTATGAAGAGAAAGCCACATTAATAAACTGTTTGCAAAGATGTGAAGTGATCTGCTACTCTGGATTTCAATTTGGAAATATTTAATAACAGTAACTAGTAAGTTCATAATCTTCCACCCAGCAATTCCACATTGGGAATGTTCCACACTGGGTATGCACCACATTGATATCTTTTCCAGGAAGACATAACCAAATAAATATTTAAGTATCTGTACTCTATGTGTTAACAAAAACTTGGAAACAAAGTGAACGCCCACTGAATGAAGACTGGCTAAAATACAAAACAGCATTTTATATGGATGTAATAAAATATTATTGTGCTATAATAAAATGTGTGTATATGTGTTAATAAGATAATGAAAGAAATGTTTTTAGCTACGTGGTTTAAGAAAATTGTTTTAGCTGCTGATTACAGGGTGGATTACAGAAGAGACTAAATGTAAGCTGGGAGCGAGGAAGCTAATTTTTTTTAATTCACAAGAATTTTGGAATGCTGTGAGGTGGAGGGAGAACTAGCAAGAATAGAGATAAAACAAATTTCTGTTCACTCAGAAAGATTATTCTGGCTCATTACCATTTTGGCATAGTCAGAAAGAGCACAAATACCTTCATCCAAAAATCTTAACTTTTTAGAGGTTTTCCCAAGCTAATCATGTGACCACTGGTTCACAAATTCCTTCAATCTCTAATTTCTTGTGCATTCACACTCTTCTTTTGAACTTTCAGCTTTAATCTTTCAAAGCAGTTCCCAAGGAATTATAAGATAACTACTGCTCCCTCGACAACTCTAAGAGATTTGTAGCTCTTTCTTTTCTTCTGCTTTTCTTTCTTTCTTTTTTTAAAATAATTCTCACATCTCTGAAATGTTATCATGATTTATAAGTGGCACCTTCTCTGGGCTATATTCCATGGGCACATTGCAAGCTTTCCTTCCTTCCTTTCTTTCTTTCTTTCTTTCTTTCTTTCTTTCTTTCTTTCTTTCTTTCTTTCTTTCTTTCTTTCTTTCTTTCTTTCTTCCTTCCTTCCTTCCTTCCTTCCTTCCTTCCTTCCTTCCTCCTTTCTTTCTTTCTTTTTTTTCTTTTTTTTCTGTTTTATTTCTTGACAATGGCTTTTGATTATAATCTTTTATTTTTTAAAATTTGTTATTCAGCATTTCTAGAGGGCATGGGGAGCTTATTTACATTAATTTTATTCTTTGACTAGAGGGTAAATGGTACATAAGCGAATATAGTCAATCTTCTTGGAAGAATAGTAGCATATCCAGCTTTTCAACAAAATTTGAGAGGCACTGAATTTCCTCATAATAATCTAGGATAAAACAATCATTATTAGTCTCCTTGTCACTCAATGCTTCAAATTTCCTTGAATTCAGTAAGTGGGACAGTAGAGCGTTGTATATAAATATGAATATCTGAGTTCAAATTGTTTCTGCATCAGACCCAACTTTGTTATCTGTAAAATCGGGGGAGGGAAAGAATAATTCACAGGAATTGTCAGTATAAAATGAATGAACAAAGAAAATATGCTTTACAAACCTTAGCAAACACCATCATCAGCACACATGTTTATCATCACATTTTAAAGTTTGAAAGACAAAGTTTCAAAGTTTTATGTTTTTTGAGGAGGAAATTTCATTTGTTTGGTATAGTCTGTGCCCAAAATAGAGTTTTTCCCCAGCAGTGAAGAACAGCAAAATCATTATGCCTCATAGTCCTGAAGAACTGATTTGGTCACTGAGAAGTTAGAAGGCCTATTAATGTCCAAACAATTAATATATCAGAGGTAAGACTTGAACAGCAGGCTTTCTGAGTCAAAGGCTATCTTTATATCTTCTATACTGATTCCACCAATGTTTCTCAACAGATTTGGAACAATAAGCAACTATTTGGTTCTTTGGCCAAATTTTGATACTTGATTCCATTTATTTTCTTTAGGAGAAAGTATGGTAGGACCATTTTTGCAAATTTTCCATTAATAAGGTCAAATTTTGTCATTTTGTGAAGAAATTACAGATCTTGGCATCATCTATAATTCTATGATGCCTTAATTTGGGGATAAATGGCAAACATAGAGTGTTTTCCAGAATTACCAACAACCAGTAAAGGAAAGTAGAAAGATCTTTGGTAGAAATCTCAGAGAAAAAAAAATCATAAGTACAAACATACACACACACACACATACATGCACATATATATATATATACATATACATATGCATATATTATACACACATATATATGAATACATGCATATATATTTATAATAATAACATTGTCACAACTTCACTGTGGAAAGTGATTTCAAGTTAATTTAACTAGCAATATATTTTGTGTCAACTATTTTCAAGACAATGTGCTAGGTGCTGGTAAGTAAAGGACTTTTATTTAAACCACAATTTTTTTTGGCAATGAGATTATATTATATATGCAAGTTTATTTGAAGAGAAAAAGAGTATTAATTCAATGAAGATGGGGAGAGAGGGATCCAAAGAGACCTGGGTCTTGAAAGAATTCTGAGTGACATTAACAAAAGTACATTCCAGGGGATTATCAGATTACATTAACAGGGGATAGTTTTATAGAAGAGAAATGTAATTTACTAATATGCCTAAGTAAATTAATAATAAGAGTATGTAGAACAGTGAAAGGTGATATATATGTATTTATGTATACATACATATATATCACTTCATATATATACATGTTTCATATATATGTATATATATATATGCTTATAAGCATATATGTGCTTCAGATCTCCAGTGACATTACTACCCTGAATTACCGTAGAATTGCAAATTTTGAATTGGAAGAAATATTACAGACCACTAAATCAAACCTTCTCATTTTACAGACAAGCAAATTAAGGCACAAAGAGATATACTGATTCAAGGTAACAACTAACAAACATCTGAGGAAGTATCTGCATTCAAGTTTTTCCTGATTCTAAGCTGCATGCTCTATCTACCAGGCTGCCTTGGTGCTATGACCAAGAAAAGACAGTCTAAAAGACTAGATAAGAAAGAACCAAGAAGACTACCATACTACTTGGAAGGCTAAACTGAAGAACAAAGAAAGCTTCCTAAATATTAACCTTTCAAATCCATCACCATTCAGCATTCTTTTCATTATACTGTTTGCTCTCTTGACCAAGATTCCATAAGATTGAGTTCAAATGAAATGTATAATTAAAAGTCATCCACTAATATTTATTACACAAATGCATATTTTCTAGTACTTAATCTAAAGTCACTTTATTCTAGAATAAACCTGAAAACACCAGGTTAAATTCTAGAATTTTTTTTTTAATTTTATTTTATTTGCATAACATATGTGTGGCTAATTCTTCAACAATAACCCTTACATAGCTTTCCGTTACAAATTTTCCCCCCCAACTTCCCCACCCCTTCCCTAGATGGCAGGATATCCACTACATGTTAATTATGTTAAAATATTGGCAAATCGAATATATGTATACATATTTCCAAACTTCTCATTGTTGTGCAAGAAAAATCTTATCTACACAAACGATATATCAGATAAAGGAAACACAATGTAAGCAAACATCAATCAAGGAGTATGAGAATGTTATGTTGTGGTCCACGTTTCGCATCCCTCTCTCTGGGTGTATATGGCTTTCTTCAGTGAACAATTGCAGGTGGTTTGAAACATAGCATTGTTGAAGAGAGCCATGTCCATCAGAATTAATTGTCATATAGTACTGTTGTTGCGGTGTATAATGATCTCCTGGTTCTGCTCATTTCACTCAGCATCAGTTCATGTAAGTCTCCCCAGGCCTCTCTGAAATCATCTTGCTGGTCATTTCTTACAGAACAATAATATTCCATAATGTTCATATACCATAATTTATTCAGCCATTCTCCAATTGAAGGGCATCT
>JAJPUD010016047.1:0-35346 GCA_023553655.1 Myrmecobius fasciatus | reverse complement strand
TCTCTCTCTCTCTCTCTCTCTCTCTCTCTCTCTCTCTCTCTCTCTCTGTCTTCCTCTCTCTCTCCTTCCTCTCTCCCTCCTTCCCTCTCCCCCCTCCCTCTCTCTCTCCCCCACTCTTTCTCTCATGCTCATTCTCCTCTCCCTCTCTTTTTCTCATGCTCACTCTCCCTCTCTCTCATGCTCTCTCTCCTCTCACACTCTATGTATATACTTATATGGAATATTGATCTTGAAGAAGAGATTTTAAAATGTACTTTATTTCTTTGCAAAAGTGGTGTTTGTGGGTGTGGAACACTGTATTTGATGTCAGATTTGGCTCATGGTTTTTTTTTTTTTAATTTTCCAATTCATTAGTTTTGCCAATTTTTTCCTTTTCTTTTTTTTTATTCTTTATGAAATGGTCTCTAAAAAGGGGAGTGGGGAGGATATAGATATACATATATACATACATACATAGATTTATAGACACATCAATAAATATATAAATAGACAAATATGGAAATCAAGTTAATATAGAAAAAAAGAGAAAGTGGCTATAAAGATATAAAGAGTTGCTATGACAATGATTACACAGATCCCACTAGCTGGGTCTAGGATTGTAGTCTACAAGTTCATAAGAGGATAAAGGGGAAATCTTTGGACCTTGGGGCTTCTCTGGGATCTGGAGGGAATTCCCCAAGCTTTCTAACCTTCAGAACTGCCCTAAAGTGGAATGAAACAGGGATTACAGACATAGGTTGAGAGGGCATAGGGACTATGGGATTTAGAGCAAGAAAAGATGCCCATTGGTTGGGGAACATTTGACGTGCTATTTCTCCCTAAGTATACTGTGAATCCCCATCTTCCCTACCAGATCCTAAGGACCAGTCAGTCTTTCCATCTGCCTTGAAGGGAAGCCTTCCTTTATCATTTTCTTAATTAGGACACCTGTTCCTTGATTTCAGGGACTTTCTTGCTTTTCTACTTGGTATTTGGCACAGTCCTTGACACAAAGTGCTTTTCCATTCCATTCACTTGACATATACAATTCCTTAGCTCAGGGTCACACAGCTGGAAAGCAGCAGAGCTGCTTAAGTCCATCTATCAGGTTCACAGGTACGTGCATGTTCCAACAGTGAGTTTTAGGCAGTGGGCACACTGTGTACGGGGGTTAGGGTCACCAGCCCTCCTGACACCCACCTTTACCCCGACTTACCCTGTGTCACACAGGTGGCAATCACCAGCAGCCCAATCCAGAGGGGATCCATCTTCAGGATATAAATCCGGGAGCTCAGCAACTGAGACCCAAACCTCAATGCCTGGGCATTTATCCACTCCCTTTCTCTCAGAGGGGTGGGATAACATCAGGTTTCTGAGTCATGACAGCTGTGACAATCCCTTTACTAATTCTTCTGCACATTGGAAGAGGCTGGTAGCCTGTCTGGGCTTGCTAAGTCATTGTCACACAACATGTAATAATTTTGTGCCCTCCTGGCTAATTGAGAAAATAAAAGTTTTCCCTGGATTTAGGGAGAAATCAGACTCTGTCCTCAGGGAGACCCTGTACTGAGGGAGGGAATAAGATCTCTGCCCTCAGGGAAACCCAAACTGCTCTAAGACATGGCTTCAGGGAACCTCTAGTCTGAAAGGGAAGTTTGGACTGTGCACCCAGAAAATAACCACAAAATTCCCAAATTCAGACCTCAGTGTTATTCATGGCTCTTTACTTTTTTCTTTCTTTCTTTTTTTGCTGAGGCAATTTGGGATTAAGTGACTTGCCCAGGGTCACACAGCTAGGAAGTATTAAGTGTCTGAGACCAGATTTGAACTCAGGTCCTCCTGATTTCAGGGCTGGTGCTCTATCCAATGGGTCACCTAGCTGCCCCTGCTCTTTTCATACCACATATTCAGTCTGTTGCCAAATATTCTCATTTCTGCCTCCATATCTCACACCCAACCTTCTCATTCATAGAACTACCTCTTTGTTCTTGTCCTCATTTCTTTTCTGCCTAAACTATGACAATAACCTCCTAATTGGTTGTCCCACTTTCAATCCACCATATAAACAGAGCTACTAAAGTGATTTTTCCAATGTGCAAATCTGATTATATCACTCCCCTACTTAATAAATTCCAGTGACTCCCTACTACTCCCAGAATAAAACAAACTCCTCTATTTAGCTTTAATAGCTCTTCCCTATTACATCTTTCCAATTTCATTGTACATTTGTTCTTTCTGTATAATTCATTTTCCATCCATTCTTCCCTATTGGCTATTCAGGGCTCCATCTCCCATTTCTATTGGTTGTTCTCAGAGTCTGAAATATATTCTATCCTCACCTTTGCTTCTCTTCCTTCAAATCTCTCCTCCACACAGAACCTTTTCTGATCCCAATTTTTAGTGCCTTCCCTAACTTAAACCACTTGTATTTATTTTCTTTTTGTTCCATATATATTTATTCTAAGAGGCAATATGACTGTGGATAGAGAATTGATCTTGAAATGAGGAAATTATAATTTAAGTCCTGCCTCTGACACATTCATAGAAGTGTGAGTCTAGTCAACTCATAAATCTCAGTACTCTAGGCAGTGTTCTAAGACTACAAAATGCAAAAAAGATGCTAACTTACATTAGTAGAGGAAGTTTCCTCGTTCAGGAATTTCATAGGTCCATTCCCTATTTTTTGCATTTGTTCTCTATATATTGTGTATCATGTGAAAGCTCACTGAAAATGGAAGCTAAGAAAGGAGCAAATGTCCCAATGTGAAAGAGAGAGAGAGAAAAATAAAGAGAGAGAAGGAGAAAGAGGAGAAGGGAGAGGAAGAGGAGAAGAAGGAAGAGGAAGAGGAGGAGGAGAGGAAATATCTGGAGAGGAGAGGAGAAGGGAAGAGAAGAAAAGAGAAGAGAAGAAATAGGATCTGCCAACCCTAGGTCAATGTGCTTGATTGATATTGCTAGGAAAATCCAAGAATGGATCATTAAAGAGATGTTTGGTGGACATCCAAAGGGGGATTGTTGTTTGTCCTTCATTTTCTTTTTTTTCTTTTCTTTTTTTTTGTCCTTCATTTTCAAAAAGGACTAATGACATCAGAAAGGTGATGTCTTGGCTTGCAAGCAATGATTGGAAAGGACCATCTTGACTTCACTAAAAACAGGTCATACCAGATCAAATCTCATCTTCTTTTTGAAAATGTTCACTAAACTATTGGATAAAAGGTGCCTATAATTTATATAGATTTTTTTGACAAAGTATCTTATACTATTCTTGTGGAGAAAATGGAGAGGTATTGACTGGACAATAATACAACCAGATGGATTTGGAACCAGTTGAATGAGGAGATGCAGATTTGGTTTTTACCAGTCAGTGTCATGGCAGGAGGTGTCTAGTAGAGAGTACACTAGGAATCTACATTATTGACACTTTTTGCCAGTGACTCAGATGAAGGCATGGATCACATGCTTATCAAAGCTTCAGATAATTTAAGACTGAAAAGAACACAGGATGGTGAATTCAGGATTCAAACTGATCTCTACAGGTGAGAACACTTGAGTTGAATCTAGCAAGATTAAATTCATTAGGGATAAATGGAAAGCCTTGCAATGGGGTACAAAAATCAATATCACAAGTACAAGATGAGAGAGGCATAGTTAGCAATTATTTCAAGATATGGGGGATTTTAATGGATGGTAAATTCAGTATGGATCAACAGTGTGTTATAATGGCCAAAGGTTATTGTGAATTTGGGCTTCATTAAGAGGGGCATAGCTTACTAGGAATGCTCTCCCTGGAGTCTAGTTGAAGCACTGTGTTTTGTTGTAAGTGTCATGATACAAGAAGAATGTTGAAACATAGTATTTTCACTCTTTTTGTTGTTTTTTGCTTACATTTTGTTTTCTTTCCCATTTTTTTTAACTTTTGGATCTGATTTTTCTTGTGCAGCATGATATTTGTGGAAATATGTATAAAGGAATTGCACATATTTAACATATATTGAATCATTTGCTGACTGCAGGAGGGGATAGGGGAAAGGGAAAGAAAAAATTAGAACAGAGTTTTGGAGAGGTAAATGTAAAAAAATTATCTATGTATATATTTTGAAAACAAAATGTTATAATTTAAAGAAAAGATAAAAAAGAATGTTGATAAATTAGAAGGTATGTAGAGTAGAGAAACCAAGATGGTTAAGGATCCTATAATGACATATGATGATCAGGGAAGGAATTAGGAATATTTAAGTTGGAGATGAGAAGACTGGTTCAGGGAAAGGGGAGAGGAACATGAAAGCTTCAAATATTTGAAGGTCTGTCATATGGAGGAAGATTAGATTTGTTCTGCTTGGTCTCCAGAGGACAAATCCAAGAACAATGGGTATGTGTTATAAAGAGGTAAATCCTGGCTTGATGTAGGAAAAACTCCCTATCTTAAAGTGAAATGGGCTCCCTTGAAAGATGGTGAGTTCTTTGGAGGTCTTCAATAAGTACTGGATGCTTATTTGTTGGGTATGTCATAGTGGAGCTTTCTTTTATGTATTGGTTGGTGAGGTGATTGCTGACTTCTTGAGATTCTATGATTCTCAGCCAAATTCTGTCTTGCTACAATTTGCTCTTATTTTTGTTTCCAAGCAGAACAAATCTAACCCCTCTTTACTCATGGCAAACTTTAAATACTTGAAGACAGCTGTTCCCCCAAAGCCTTCCCTTATCCCAAACATTGGCAAATGGAGGCCCCTGGGATATCATGAAAAAAAGGTTAGTTCATCAGCAAAGCCTAAGTTTGAGACTTCCATTTATAAATAGTGTGACCTGAGATAAATCTCTCTATCCCTCTAGTTCAATTTCCTCATCAATTAGATGAGAAGTTAGACTAGCTCTGTTCTAAGATCTCGGTCATTCTGACCTCTTATAGAGGCTTTGTAAATGTCCTCTGGCTTCTGCATTTTTGTTCCTCCTATTCTGTTCCCCAGTAGGAGTACAAGAAGGAGAGAGAATTGGGAAATGTATATATCCCTCCTTATTTCCTTGTGTGTGTGTGTGTGTGTGTTTTCTTTAAACAAAAGAAGATCCTTATCCAATCTTCTCCCTGGGGCATCTGAGAATATCTTTCTCAGCCCATTTCCCATTTTCTCAAACCTCAGAAGCCATGGAAGCAGTCTAGAGAGAGAATTTCTCTATCTCCTCTCCTATTCTCCCCTCTTCTCTTCTTTACTCATTATTTTTTCATTCTTCCTTCCTTCCTTTCTTCTCTCTATTCTTTCCCTCTATTCCTTCATTCTCCCCTTTCTTTTCCTTCTTCCTTTTCTTAATTTATCTCCTCCTTCTTTATTTTTCTATATAAAAGAATTGGTCTAGAAAGCCCAGGAGTTAATTGCATAAAAGTAACTGATTATAAGATATGAAACTAACTGTAAAATTACAGCCATCTGGATGATTCCTTTATGAATAAATCCTTTAAAAATGTTTATATATTTTTTTTTTGCTACCACCTAGATTTCCCCCTGTACTTTTCCTTTTCCCTCCCAGAGAGCCATCCCTTATAACAAAGAATTTAAAAGAGAAAAAAAAGAAAACAGACAAAAAAAAAAAAAAAGAACAACAAACTAGAAAACAAAAATTCAACAATGAATGAATATATTAAAAACATCTGACATTATATACAGTTATATACTTGTGGGCTTCAGAGTTGGGAGGAGGTATCTTTGCCTACTTTTTCCTTGGGGCTAAGCCTACTCTTATTAATTTTGAAACATTCATTTTTGATTATCTGATGGTGGTTGTTTTCCATATTATGTACATTGTTTTCTTGGGTTTTTTCTTAAATCACTTTCCGTTGACTCATATAAGTCATAAGAACTTTTCAGTCTTTGTTATTCAAAATGTAATACTTCATTAAAGTTATCACAATGTGTTAACATGTGTTCATTTACTATGAATAAATCCTTTGACTGAATTGCTAAGAAAGAAGTGCCTTCAAATGAAACATGATTGACTATGCTTCTGCTCAACCGTTCATAACCATTTCAGGGTGTCTAGAAGTAGGAGACAAATTCAGCTCCTGGAGGGATGAAAAGGAGCCCTGCAGAGATGGAAAGCAGAAAGGCAGGGAGAGGAGGGCATCGTAGTCAAGGGAATTGGAGCAGGAGAAGCATGAAGGCAGATGCTCCACTATAGGCATCTCCCTTCTTTTCTTGGACTCCCTGTGGAAGTCTGAATCTATTCCTGGGGGAATGGGAGTGTGGTGGGGAGGGAATTTGTTTACTTATCTTTGTTTAAAAGTTTATTTTTATCTTTATAAAAGTTAGCCACAAGCCTTTGCTAGTCTGGCTGTTGTTCAGTGGTTTTCAGTTTATGTCTGACTTCAGGACCTCCTTTGAGGCACTTCTTGGCAAGGTACTGGAGTAGTTTGCCATTTCCTTCCCTAACTTATTTTTACAGATGAGGAAGCAAGGGGTGATATTTGAATTCAGGTCTTTCTGACTCCAGGGCTATCCATTTAGTCTTAGTGTTGTTATCAGAAATAGAGTTGAGGAAGGAGTTCTCCCTAGAAGAGTGGAAACAGATTTAATTTTGTCCGACCAAAGGCTTGGAATCTGAGGACCTTTAATATAAATTCCCAGAGCATAGAAGTAACATTGGTCCTGAGAATAGGTCAGTCATAGGATGAAACAAGTAAATGGAATTGGGTGGACAAGACTGCTCCCCTTCCCTCCCCACTACTGCCATAGCTCCTTCTCTCCTCTTCAGCCTCCCTCCATTCTTCTCTTTCCCTTGTATCACTTTCTATCTCACCTTCCTTTTCACTTTTTTTAATCCCTTTTCCCCCTTTCTTCCTCAATTCCTTTCCTTTTCCCTTCCTTTCTTCTTTCTTTCTACAATCCCGTTCCTTCTCCTGTTATCTCTGTCCTCTTTCTTATTCATTTTTTTCTTTCTCTCCCGCTGACCAAACTAACAGATCAGAGTGGAAGTGGGAGGTTCCCAAGGAGAGACTGGGTGAGAGAGTTAGGGGGCCTGGGAGATTCCTTGGGTGGAGAGGCTGCGAGTGTGACAGCTGATCCATTATAATACGCTTTAATCTCTAGTCTTTGTCAGGATTTTAAATCTTTTACAACACAAACCTAATCTCTCAGAGGAATAAAGAAGATATCCTTGAAGAATCTTCAAGGGGAGGGGGAGAAAGAAAAATTAGTTTGGGTAAGGAGGCCATAATTGAGGGGCTCTTCCTTTAAACAAAAGAGAACTAGGGTTCAATTACTATAGCAGCCTTATGATTGGATTTTCTACTCCAGTCCATCTTACATATGGCTGCCTAAGTGATTTCCTATAGCATAGACCTGACCTTGTGACTCTCCTACTCAATTGAATCCAGTAACTTCCTATTACCTCTGAGATAAAATATAAGCTCCTCTACTTATCTTTCATGGGGCAGCTAGCTGGTGCAGAAGACAGATCAATCAGCCTTGGACCTGGGCATGTCACTTAATCCCTATTTGCCTAAATTCCTCATTTGTAAAATGGGGCAAACTGGAGAAGGAAAACCTTGATGATCTGAGCAAAGCAAATGAATCAGAATTTTTAATGGAATGACCAAAGTGGGGACAAGAAATCCCCACGGACAAACGCCCACACAACCAAATTCATGACCTTATTACCACCAGGATCTGACCCCTGAACCAGCTAATAAGAAGAGTCCCCTGAATATAGAATTTCAGAGTTGTCAGGGACCTTAGAAAATAGAATGTCAGAATTGGAAGGGATTTTAAGTCAACATCTTACCTAATACCCCATTTTATAATGGTGGACTCTCAGGAAGCTAATAGTTCAATTTTTCCCAGTGAGTTCTCAATACCCTCCCATTCCCCAAGCTCATCCTTCCTCCTGAGACTTCTTGCCAAATGAAGACTGATTCAGTAATTGAGGCAAATCCACCCATCGATGACAGGTTCTACATTCTGATCTTGATGGCAAAACCAGGAGGAAGGGAGGGAAATAATTAAAGCTTTTATAGTCACTCCAAGCAAAATTTTTTTTCCCAAAAGGGCAGGTAGAGGTCACCCGAAAAAGAGTTTCTGTACTGTATATCCCATCCTGATAATTCTACTCTATCCCACTCCCTCAGGTAAAGCCTGGAATGAGTGAAAGACTCAGAACTGTCCTCCAGATTAAAAAAAAAAAAAAGACCTAAAAAAGGCCAAAAAGACCCTCAGAGAACTAGGACTAGTTTCCCATCTTATTCCTCTCCCTATATTATCTGTCCTGAAACTTTGCTGGGAATGGAAGAGGACTCTCCCTACTAATTCTATTCTCTATGGAATCAAGTATAATATGTATGTGATGGAGTCTTGGGGACGAGAGTCTCTTTAGGGCTACCTTTCTGTTCCTCCTCCCTCCCCAAATTTACCTTGACATTCTAGGTTCATTACTCTCCACTGGCTCACTTTTTAAAGCAACTCTTTTCTGTTAGATCCAGCTGTTGCTATTGACAAATAATTAAGACATCATGTTTAGCAGAGCAAAGCAGTTTAATTGGATTAAGACAATCATGTTAATATTAAGCTTCAAACACAAGAAAGCTTACATTGCATCATCTTATCAAACTTAGCAACCTGTTTATGGGTACTAGGCAGCTGACAGAAAAAGGATGGGAAATTTATATACATATTATATAAAGTATAATATATATAAATATAAATACATATATATTTATATAGATAGAGTTTCTTCACAGATGTCTAGTCACAGGGATGCTCCATTTAGAGATTGCTGTGAGAGGTCAAGTTCATTCCAGGTCACTTTAACAGATTGGATGAGAGATCAGGAATCAGCTTGCAGTTTCTCTCATTTGGAACTGAAAGAGGGATCATGCTAAGAATTTCTTTGAGGTCTGAAAGCTGTAGGGGAATGGATCAGCCAAAGCAGCTATCTCAGTCATCTGCTTCACTTGCAAGGGAGAACAAAACCCTTCTGGATATTATCAAGCCACAGAGGGACAGGGCAGGACACTTGGGAAGTTTCCTTCCATGTCCACCACTCAGCCCCTTTCTCTCTTGTCCTTTTTCTCCTGACTCCATTCAAAACCCACAAGGACATGTGTTTGTCTTTCTGGTGCTAAGTATTTCTTGGAGGGAAGGACAAAGCCATATTCAAATATTAAAGTATTTTTACAAGTGTCCAGAAGCAGAGAGGAGATAGTTCCTTTGAGTTCTATCCTGATCAAATCATTTCAAAACCATTGTGCTAATCAGTCAAAAAGTGCTTTATTAAGCACTCCTTCCTCTACTCCAACTACCAACTAAAATCCCACCTCCTACAAGACATAGTAGTAAATGACCACAATGATCAAGCATTTGATAAACCCAGAAACCCCAGATTTTGGGACAAAAACTCATTAGTTGACCAAAACTGCTGAGGAATCTGGAAAACAATATGGCAAAAATTAGGTATAGATCAATATCTCACACTATATATCAAGATAAGGTTATAATAGATACATGATTTAGACATTTGTGGTAATTTCATAAGCAAAAAGATAATTGTATAAATATGTATGCATATATTGGATTTAACATTTCTATCATGTTTAACAAATATTAGACTATTTGTCATCTAGGGGAGGGAGTGGGGGAAAGAAAGGGAAAATTGGAACACAAGGTTTTGCAAGGATTCATGTCAAAGAATTATCCATAGATATGTTTTGAAAAATAAAAGCTTTAATAAAAAAAAACATAAAAATATCATAAAATTAGGAGAATCAAGGAATAATTTATGTCAGATCTATGGAGAAGGAAAAATTATGACCATATAAGAGATAGAGAATATTTCTACATGTAAAGTAGACTATATTAAATTAAAAAGATTTTGTATAAACAAAACCAACATAACCAAGATTAGAAGGAAAGCAGAAAGTTGGGAAATAATATTTGAAGAAAGTATCTCTGCTAAAAGCCTCATCTGTCAAATATATAAAGAACTAAGTCAAATTTATAAGAATTCAAGTCATTCTCCAATTGAAAAATGGTCAAAGGATATGAACAGGAATTTTTCAAATGAAAAAAAATTCAAAGATATCTATAGTCATGAAAAAATGCTCAAAATCACTATTAGAGAAATAAAAATTAAAACAACTCAGAGGTATCACCTCATACCTATCAGAATGCCTAATATAACAGAAAAAAATAATACATGTTGGAGGTAATATGGGAAAATTGAGACTGTAGTGGTATGTGAACTGATCCAATCATTCTCAAGAGCAATTTGGAATTATGCCCAAATGACTATGAAACTATTCATATCCTTTAATTCAGTAATACTACTCCTAAAAGAGATGTAAAACAGGTAAAAGAAATTGAAAAGGACCTATTTATACAAAAATATTTATATCAGCTTTTTTTTTGTAGTAGTAGCAAAGAATTGGAAGGGGAATGGCTGAACAAATTGTGGTATATGATTGTAATGGAATACTGCTGTGGTAACAAATGATGAACATGTGGATTTCAGAAAAACCTTGAAAGATTTACATGAACTGATGAAAAATAAGGTGAACAAAATCAGGAAAACATTTTACACAGTAACAATAATAATATATGATAATCTACTGAAAATGACGTAGCTGTTCTCAGCAATACAATGATCTGAGAATATTTCAAAGAACTCATGATGAACAATGCTATTCACCTCCAGAGAAAGAACTGATAGAGTCTGAATGCAGACTGAAATATACTGTTTTTACTTTGTGTGTGTGTTCTTTGGTGTGCCATCTTTCATAATATGACAATATGGAAATATGTTTTGTATGATTGCATATGTATAACCTATCTTAAATTGCTTTTTGTCTCAGTGAGAGGGGACATAAAAGAAGGAAGAAGAAAATTTGGAACTCAAAATTTAAAAAAAATGAATGTTAAAATTTGTCTTTACATATAATTGGGAAAAATAAAATATTATTAAAATAAAGAAAACAAAATAAAATCCCAACAAGAAATCTTTCCCACCCTACCTTAATTCCAGTGTCTTTTGTTGTTAAATTGTTTTCCTGTTCTGTCCAACTCTTTGTGACCCCATTTAGGGTTTTTTTTTTGGCAAAGATATTAGAATGGTTTGCCATTTCCTTCTCCAGCTCATTTTACAGGTGAGGAACTGAAGTGAGCAGGGTTAAGTGACTTGTGCATAACTAGTAAGTGTCTGAGGCCAGATTTGAACTCAAAAAGACAAGTTTTTCTGAGCCCAGAGCTCCATCCATTATACCAATTATACTTTGTTATTTATTCTTTCCTATACACTCCCTATCTTCGATAAAGCCTTCTGAGCTTGTATTGGTCTGATGAACCACAGTGAAATACTCTGTACCTTACTCCAACACAATGATGTCATTTTGGTGCTCTTGAATTATGAAGGGCAACAACCAATCAACTGTTTCCTATTTATTTTATACATACTTTGCTTTATGTATATTTGTTTGCATGTTGTCTTCCATATTAGGTTGTAAACTCTTCTAAGCATCTCTTGCCTTTTTGTATTCTCGGAGCATAGCACAGAATAAGTAATTAATGTTTATTGAATTGAACTTGCTTTGTTAGTTTACATTCTAATGGAAGAGACATCTAAAAACAACTATTTCTATACACCATATATACAGGGTAGATGGAAGGTAATCTCATAGTGAAGGCACTAGCAAGTGGGAGGCTAAGGAGGAGACATTCTAGGGAGGGTATTCTTAAGAGCAGAAGGGATTTGAGCTGGGTCTTAAAGGAAGTCAAGGAAGGCAGGAGGAAGTGTGAGGAGACAATGAATTCAGGTGTGAGAAATGATTATTTTTCTTATATTAAAAACCAATTATTAAATTAGGATCATTTCCTATTTCCTCATTCAGGGTCCAGTCCCTGTAAGTCATTCAACCAAACCCTGAATAAACAGAATGCATTCTAGAGTTCTTGCCTTTAGGAAATAAGCTCCTGTCCTTGAAATCTTCCATTAGAATTTAGGGTGATCCAGCTTATGAAAACCAACCAGAGTGGGATTCTTTTGGGAATCTCATGATCAAGACATGTTCTCAGCAGGAGGAAATGAAAACTTATAGTGTACCTCATCATTAATAAATCTGTCCATTAATTAATTGTTCACTAATCAGGGCTGATTTTCACCTGTCAGGGACATCTCCTTTTCCAAAGGTATTTAAACATTCAGAAATCTTCATTATTTTTTCTTTAGTTACCAAGACAGATTATTGACCATCAATCTTTTGATTATTTGCTAGCCTAATTTACATATTGATTATTACTCAGAATCTTTGACTCTAGAACTTTTCATTCGTCACACGGAAGGTATGGAAGATAGCTAGTAAAAATATACATAAAGAGATGTTAGGAAATGGAGAACAGCAAAGAGTTTCAATTGTGATACCTCATTCTGGAAGAGACATCACTAAATTGATGCATAACCAGAGGTAAGCACACAGAATGAATATAGTATAGGAAATGTCTCTTACAGGAGGTGGTACTTGAGCTGTGCTTTTGTGAGGGATGGGAGGTGGGATATAGAATGCCACAAATGGGGAATGTTTCCCTTCCTTCCTTCTTTTCTTCCTCTCTCTCTCTTCCTCCCTCTCTCCTCCTCCTCTTCCTCCTTTTTCTTCTTTTGTCTGTCTGTCTTTCTCTTTCTTTCCATAAAGCTTTATGAAATCTGTTGAAACAAAATGGCTTTTACTTCTACATAAAGATTATTCTGAACTGGGCCTCTCGAGACTCACTGGAACAGGCTGGTCTGAGGATGCCAGACACATTCTCTATATCTAGCCATTAGGCCCTATTGGGAAAGCTTTTGTGATCTTAGAGCCCTCTAAACATAATGAGGTATTGGAGAAAGACATAAATTACTTTTAAAAACACTTTTTAAATGTTTTGTTTTCACACTAAAAATGCTCACAGATTATTCCTACTACTTGGGATCTTTTTTAACAAGGAAATATGTTAGAAAAGCTAATAACATAATGACTTTATCTGAAAGTGCATATAACATTTCATATCTATTGTATTAACCTTCACCTATTTGTTTTTTAATTAACAGAAATCTATTCTCTCTCTTTCGTCTGATTCAATAGAAAGATATTTTTTGCAACAAATATGCATACTTAAGAAAAAACAAATTCCCTAAATAACAGCATACAAACGCACATACACACAAACATATATATGATACATATATAGAATGATACATATATAATATATATATATATCTTTCTGCACCTTAAATCCATTACCTCTCTGTAACAAATAGCATGTTTCAACAATCCTATGTAATCATAAATGATCATTGTGTTAAAAGTTTTACACATTTCAAAGTTAGTGCTTTTACATTGTGTGTTGTTACCTAAGGGCAGCAGGACTTCTCATCTCCAGAGCTTTGTTTCGCCCACGGACAGGTCCAATGCCTGGTCACCAAGAAGAATCAAGCCAGAGGAATGTAGATCAAGGTGGTTCTTTATTCAGCCCCCATTGCCTCCAGGGTGTTTTGCCACGTGCCTGCCTTTTCCCTTATCACCAAGGCTGATATATTTTCTCTCCTCTCCTAGCCTCACCTCCAAGGCCTTGCCTCTTGCTTAATCCCTCCTTCTAGTCTTACCTCTCCTCATCTCCTGACCCCTCCTCCTTTCCTTCCCCCACTCTGAGGTCAAGCTCTTTGTCCATACGCCCACACCCATCATCAGCAATAAGCTTGTAAGGTGTGGTTCTCTTTTCAAGTGCCCACTTAAAATGGCCAGTCATTATAATGAAATCATTAATAGCAATCTCCGGCATGCCTCGGGGTCTCATGTTTCTCAAGGGAATCAAACCATACCCTTTGATCCTCAATTCAAGGACAAGCTTATCCCCTTTTCTTTTAGGTGTCCCCCAACAACATTGTTGTAGTTATATAAATTATATTCCTTATTCTGTTTATTTCATTCTTCATCAGTTTATAAAATTCTTCAAAATTGTTCATTTTTATAACATTAATGCTATAATAAATTTTTTTTCTGTTTCTATTCCCTTCACTCTGTATCAATTCAGATATCTTCCATGTCTTTTTGAAATTATCTATTTCTTCATTTCTTACAGGAAAATAATATTTCATTGCATTGTGATGCTGCAATTTATTCTGCCATTCCTCAACTGATAAGCATTCCTTTAATTTTTAGTACTTTTTTTAGTTTAATACTTTTTGTGCTTTAATTTAGTACTTTTTGTCACCAGAGTATTTTTCTGTATTTTTGTGAGTTTCTTATATCCTAAAATATGATCAACTTTTTAAAGTTGATACACAGCTAAAAATAGATTTATTTATTTGTATTTCTTTTCAATAATCACTAAAAGCATTTCACATCTAAATTTTCTAAAATTATATTAAGGTTCTGAACTTCTCATTGTTTTTTTTTGTGTGTTTAGTTTTTTTTTGGTTAGATCTGTCTGTGCTTGATATGGGCAAATAGTACCAAATGGCATAACTTCTAAAATATGACAAACTAAATTAATTACAAGGAGAAATAGACACAAAAAATTATTTTCCAACATTAGCCCATACTTATATGAATCAATGATCTTAGAAGTATGGATACTCCTTCTGCTCATCCATATTATCTAACCATGTGCAAATTGAATCTATGTCTTTTCTCCAAGAGTCTAAGGAAGAACCATCTAATCATCTGATGACCTTCCTTTGGTTCTTTTGATATTTTGTGGGTCTTGGGGCAGCAGAGAGCTATTCATATGCTCATAGAGTTAGAGATAATCTTTGGGATCACATAGTCCAAAATTCTTCATTTTAGAAATTAGGAAACTGAGGTCCAGAGAGATGAAGTTATTTGCTTTAAATCATAGAGATAGTAAGTGGGAGACTTGAACCCAGGTTCTCCAACCTCAGATTCAGGGCTCTTTTTCCTTCCCTACTTTTTTCTGTTATATAAGACATCCCTGATGATGTACCTTACATACAAGTCATTGTTACAAATATGACACCGTTTGCTGACAATCCAAGTAAACCGTTGGTTTTTGGGTTGTCTATAGTTGTGATTCTTCTAAAGGCATAAATAAATAGCCATGACTCCCAGAAAGCAGCATTACAATGGGCATCTTGGTACGTAACAAAATATTACGTGAGATAGAGGTGGAGGAAAGCTATCACTGATAGCGGTAGCAGACAGGAGATCAAGGAAGGCTTCCTAGACAAAGTAGCATCTGAACTAGGCTTTTAAGGACAAGTAGGAATCTAAGGATAAGCAGATGAAGAGGGGGAAGGGAAGATATTTCAGAAAAAGGCAACCTTATGAGTAGGTAGAAATGGACCGTGTGTGGGCTGTACATATGGTACTTTAAGTGTGGGTGTCCCTTAAGACTCTGTCCTGTGGCTTTGTTTCTCCCTCTATACTCTTTTACTTGGTGATATCATCAGCCTCCATGGATTCAATGAAAACGTTCCAAGCAGATATTTCTCAAATTGATTTATCTAGCTTTAATCACTTTCCTGACTTTGAGTCTATTGGTCATTTCAAACAGGATGATCATGGACATTTTAAATTCAGCCATTTCCAAAACATAACTAATTATCCACTCCCCCTTCTTCAAATTTCCCTGTTACTTGGAAGAACACTATCAGCTTTCCAGGTCTACTAACTGGGTATCATGAATGACTCCTCGATCTTCCTCATCCCTTTGTCATTTGTTATGATCGAGCCTTATTGATTCTACCTCTGCAATATATATTCTCCTTCTTTCCCTTGACATTGATATCCTCCTGATACAGGTCCTTATCACCTCAAATGTGGACAATTACATTGGAGGCTGGTTGGACTCCCTGCCTCAACTCTCTCTCCACTCCTGTTCATCTTCCACTGAGCTACCAAAGGGATCTTCCTAAAGTGCAAATCTGACCACAACGCCTCCATCCCCCAACTCAGTAAACTCCCTATTATCTCCAGGATCAAATATAAAGTCCTATTTGGCTTCGAAAGCCCTTCATAATCTATTCAGTTTTTTATCATCCTAAGTCTTCTTAGACTTTACTCCCTCCCTGACACAATGACAGAGGTCTCCTTGCTATTCCTCAAAGGAGACACTCCATCTCTGGACTTTATACATTTTTACTGCTTCATGTATGAATTTCTCTTCCTCTTCTGGTTTCCTTGACTTTTAAGTCTCAACTAAAATTCTTCCTTTTGCAAGTAGCCTTTTATTCCCTTTCCCCACCCTCTCCCTATTGTAGATTGTAACCTCCCTGAGGGGAAATAATGTTTTTGATTTTCTTTGTATCCCTAGCACTTAACAGTATTGGTATATTCCAGAAAATTTAAAAAAATGTTTATTGATTGAGTGACTGGGGTGCTTACATATAGCCATAAAATGTACTTTGTATATATAAAGAATACTTTGAAATCTCAATATGTGATGTACTCTGTATATGTGTGTAACCTACATAGTCTATCTTCGGTATGGGACACAGTTCTATGACATGTATATTAGGTTTCTGCCTATGATTCTTGTGTTTGACCTACTGCATACAACACTAACTTAAAATACATACTCCATATCTCCATGTGAATCTAGAATAATTACCTTTAATTATGTCATAAGCAGATAAATTGATGCCTTTCTTCTCCCATCTTTTTCTTTATGCTCTTTTATTAACTCACATGAATTCAATTATTATCTTAAAGTTGATGACTTTTAGATCTCCATAGCTAGCCACTTTTTTTTTTTTATCTTCTGATCTTCAGTTCTGCCTTGTTTAAAACATCTGATGGACATTCTTAATCTGATGTCCCATGGACAACTCAAACTCAACATGTCCAAAATAGAACTAATTTTCATTTATTTTTGTGTTAATGAAGAACTGGAAACTAAGTAAATTTCCTTCAACTAAGGGAGGAGCTAAACAATTTGTGTTGCATGAACATAAGGGACTATTATTGTAATGTAAAAAAGATGAGTAAGAAGAGGACAAGGAAACATTAGGAAACTTATATGAACTGATGTAGAGTGATGACAACAGAACTAGGAACACAATATACACAATGATTCAATGACTATAAGAATATAACTGGAAAGAGGAAAAAAAAATTAGGTCCTCCTGACACTATACTACCCTACTTATGTAATGGAGATTTTTATTATATACCTTGGGAGCAGCTGTAGGACAGTGGGAAGAATGTATTTTGTCCCTGAGGACCTGGATTCAAGTTCATTTTAATTCAATTGGTATGTATTATTTATCTACTATATGTCAGGTACTGAGAAAAAAGGACAAAAGCAAGAATTTGTGCCTGCAAGAACTTATATTCCTATGTGCTGAATCTTGGTTCTATCAGTTACCAATCATATAATCTTGGTTATTTTGCTCCCCATTTAAGAGTTCTTTCTAATAAACCATGAGTTCAAAATAAAAATGCTCAGATGGGGGAATTTCAGGTATTGTGACAGATCAATGGGGGAGAAGCTCTAGAGTGGGTATTGGGAGGCAGGCAAGCTTTTTTATCTAGACCACTTAAATTACTAAATCTGAGTTCAAAAAGGACATTAGATTTTGACTAATCCTAAAAGAAACCCTAAAAGAATTTTAATAACTTTTCTAGGCTTCTATATTGAGTTTTCTATGCAAGGCCCTGATTAATTAATTTTCAGATCCTACCTGATTAATTTTTTAACTCTTGAGATCTTCTGTTGGGTATTGAGCAGAAAAGAAAAGCACTTTTCCTATTCTGGAGTTGTTTGCAATCCCTAGCCATGACCAATGCCATGAGCAGGGAAGATTATCAGCAAACTCATCAAATTCGGCTTCTGTTTGATCTCATATTTCAAAGGGTAACCAGGATTATTATGAATCATGTTGGTTTCAGAATCCCAAATATTTCTTTATGATAAGGCTGATCTTGTTTTTCTCCTTGGTGACAAATAAAAATAAATGATGACATTCGAATATATTTGTGGAAATTCAGTAGTTTCAGTTATCAGACATAGTGCCTTTGTGATATAGATGTGTTGGTGGCTGAAAGGGACAGAAAAGGACATTTGTGTACACACACATACTCACATACTTAAGGAGAGACATAGATTGTTCTGAGGATCTGGGAGAAGAGGGAAAAGATTTCCCCAGCAGAAAAATGCAATGAGAGGATCTTTTTGAAAGCAGAATGCTGACCAAAATAAAAGGTAGCTAGAAGTATAACTTAGTCCATGAATTCATTTACCTATCACTGTTTTTAGAGATTTATAGGTTACTACTGAGAAACTGACAATCTAATAACTGTTTTGAGATGATGTTACAATGATATAAAGGCTATTTGGAGCCTTACTTGCTCCAATCACATGGATTTCCATACTCATATAACTCCCTGATATATTACTGAAAGTCTGAGCCCAATCTCTCTCATAAATATTATATTCACTGGTGGGACAATGTCACCTAGATGATTTGTCATGGATTATTATATTTAGATTAATCTTGATTTTGCCTTTCAAAGAGAAAATATAATGATTATTCTGCTTTTTCTTTATCATTGGGTAAATGCTTAAGTTTAAGAGCTAGTAATGTCATTCTGACTGCTTTTGTCTAAAGGAGAAGTGCACTGATGAGTGTGTCATGGGCTGAAGCAGTAAAGAATAGAAATATATTCCTCACACACCAGAATTGCCCTTTCCTGCTCCATTGTCCAATCCCCAGGGTCCTGAGATTTGGGTAGTAGCAACTTAGTTGTACCTGTGGTCACTTTTTCTCACCTTTCACTCTAGGCAGGCCCCTTGCCAACATCCTTGTAAGTTGGGAGTGAGTCAGTCCAAAGAGACTGAATTATATGTGACATGCCCAAGTGACCCTGGTACTTAGGACTAAAGAAAGGGATTGATTATTAGAAGAACTTGTAGATATTTTACAGGAAGAATGAAGAGAAAGGTAGCCCATGAAATTTGTTAATTGTTTTTCTCTTCACTTAGTGTTTTACCTAGAAGAGACACAATGAAGAGTTATTTAATTGATTTGCTTTCTTTCTCGACAATATAAGCAATGATTTCTCTCAAACTAAAGACTTCCCTAGGGAAAACATCTAATCTTCCCTTCAGATAGGATGCTTCCTAACCAGGATTCCTCTGAGGAATAAGGCCGTGTCTATCAGGCTGAGCCGCCTGGAGCATCCAGGAAAAGGCCAGATCTCCCTTTCCTTCCATCCCTCTCTTCCCTTCCTCCCACCATGATCTAGTGCCTTCACCTCAGGCAGCTGGTATAAATCCCCTAGGTTCAGGCTTTCAGGGATGGACAGGGATTATTTAAAGTGGGCAGAAGTCTGACCCTGACCCCACCTCCTTTCATCAGCTAGCACTGACTGAGCAGGACCAACAGGATTCCAATTAGGCTAAGGCTGGGCCCTTGGGGCACCAGAGTCCCACTGTCCACACAGAGGTCAGTGTTGCAACAGAGGATGGGTTGTGATTCTCCAATGGCGTCAGGGTCTGTGGGAATACAGGAGTCCACACATCCCCGCTGAACCGTGTTCTCCTGAATGAAGGGATAACCTGAAAAATCCCAGAAAGAAGAGTGAGACAAGATCCTAGAGTTTCCTTTGCTGCTTTCAGTTAGACTTTTATATTCCTGTCTTTTGTGGCATGAATGACAGATATCCAGAGCCATAATAACCAAAAAATCCTGGATTCTCTCTCTCTATCTCTCTGTCTCTCTCTGTGTCTCTGTTTCTCTCTCTGTGTGTCTCTGTCTCTCTCTCTGACTCTCTCTCTGTCTATCTCTCCATGTCTTTCTCTTTGTCTCTCCCTTCCTCCTTCTCTCTCCCTCCTTCTCTTCCTCCCTTCCTCTCTCCTTTCTTCCCTCCCTACACACACACACACACACACACACACACACACACACACACACAGAGGAAAGGACCTTAGAGGTCATCTACTAAAAACCTCTTCATTTTACAAATAAATGGAGATTTAGAGAGAGGAAATATTTCATCCATGGTCACACAGTAAGAACAGAGCTGAGATTTAAATCATGGCCCTCTAACTTCAGATTTATTCCTCCCACCATTCCTTCTTTCAGCTTCTTATTTCTTTCTTATACCCACTCAAGCTAATGCAGAGAATTCTGGATCTCAATTTTAGAATGGACTTTAGAAGTCATCTTGTTCTCCTTAGCAGGGCATATATAATTGACAAAGAGTTAACTGGCTTCTGTCAGAATACGTACAAGCAATGGGGAGATCACCACTTCCTGAGGTAGTCTATCTCATGAGAAAAGCTCTCACTGTGAAAAAGTTCTTATATTGAAGTGGAGGGGGGTAGACAATAGAATGATGGTCATTGGACTAGGAATTAGGAGATCTGGGGTTCTATTCTCGACTCTAAGCCTGTCTTGCTGTGTGACCTTACTTAGGTCACAGCCCCTCTCTAGGTCTCAGGTACTTCCATAAATAAATAAATCAATGAATGACTACCATTCTAAGAGCATATGAGCTAAAAAAAATTTCCTCCTGTATCTTCACTCCCCCTCTCTTGAGATTCACTACAGGTTTAAACCTATGACAATGCATCTTGGAGTCACGGATTGAGATTTGGAAATCTCCTTTGAGAACCATCAATCAACAAGCATCCATTAAGTGACTACTATGTGCCAGGCACTATACCAAGTGCCAGGAACACAAATATAATGAAACAGTCCCTACTCACAGAGAGACAGAGTCAGAGAGAGAGAAAGAGAGAGACAGAGACAGAGAGACAGAGAGATAGAGACAGAGAGAGGAGAGAGACAGAGATAGAGAGACAGAGATGGAGAGAGATACAGAGAGAGATACAGAGACAGAGAGAGACCCAGAGAGAGACAGAGACAGAAAGCAGCGACACAGAGAGAGACAATACAGAGTCAGTGAGAGAGAGACAGAGACAGAGACACAGAGAGAGATAATACAGAGTCAGCGAGAGACAGACACAGAGACACAGAGAGAGACAGAGAGAGACAAAGACAGAGTCAGCAAGAGAGAGACAGAACAGACAGAGACAGTCAGCGAGAGAGACAGAGAGAGGAGAGAGAGAGAGAGAGAGAGAGAGAGAGAAGAGAGACAGAGACAGAAAGATACTAGTAAGAGATTTGGTTCGTGAATTTGCAAACAGGTAACTGGGAGCTGGCCGTTTATGAGGTAATAGGAGGTCCCATCCCTGGTTGCTCTGTCCCCCAAAGGAAGGTGCTTTGGACCTAGTGCTTTCATTTTCCCTTTCCTGAAGAGGCCCTGGGATTCTCCCAGCTATCTCCTGGGCTTACCAGATTGCAGAGACAGCTGTATGGTTTGACACCATCCCTCTGTGGCTGAACAATTGACTACATCAGTACAGAGAGACAGGGCTGTGGGTTTGGAGCAGGAGAAGCAGCTCAGAGAAACACCTGCAATGCAGAAGAATTCTCAGTGTACACACACACACACACACACACACAGATATACATGGACAGACACAGAAACATAGACCCAGAAAGATAGGGATACATACAGGTACAGGCACTGAACTCTGGTCTCAGACACGGGGATAAGAACAGGTAGCATCTGGGCACTGTGCTCAATATGGATTCAAATCCCACCATAAATACAAAAGAGCTGCACGAGACTCAATTGTAAAATGACAGAGTTAGAATCACTAAAAGCTCCAAGTCCTAAATCTATAATCCTAAAGCACATCCTTGAACCACAGACTTACAACTGAACAGTCTCAGAGATCAGAGCATCCAATCCCCTCATTACACAAAAGGCACTGAGGTCTAGAGAGGGGAAATGACAAGTATTTAGCTTGAACTTTGGGGTCTCAACGGTCCAGGTTCCTTTCAAACATTCTATGCTGTAGGTTCAGCCACATTCAGGTAATGACATAAAAAGTCATACATTGAGTCACACTGACATTTGCTTACAGTACTACATCCAAGTCACAGAAAGATAGGCACAAATATACTACAAACATAATCATGAAACCATACAAATATAGAGGCACATGCACCCTTGGTGCTCTTGCTGGATGTGTGTGCTTTCCCACTCTGAGAACAATTTGGAACTACAAAAGGGCTTTATAGCCAAAGTTTGTACCCTATGACCCAGCAATATTACTACTAGGTTTATGTCCCCAAAGAGGTCAAAGAAAAGGAAAAATATGTATAAATATTAATTAATGTATTAATATATAATGCAGTAATAAAATATTTGTTATAGCTTTTTTGTATGTGGTGCAAAGAATTAGAAATTGAGGCGATACCCATTAGGGGAGAGTGACTGAACAAGTTTTGGTGCATGATTGTGATGGAAGACTATTCTGTTGTAAGAAATGAACAAGGTTTTAAGTCCAAGCTGTATCTGTCTTCTCCTTTGATTCTGATCCTTCTCAGCCTCCATCTCTTCAGAAAGGGCAGGCTTAATTTTTTAATCTATCCTCATGAATGATTCTTATTTGATCCCTGTATTCGATGAATTGAAGCGAAACATTTGTGTTGTTTGCCCTAAGTTCTGATGCATGGGAGAAAAAGGGAGAGGAGAAGATTCAATTCCTGTCCCTGGGGAGAACTTCATAAGGGAGACAGGACTTAATCCACAGGAGATTGCCTAGTTCAAGTGCTAATGGAGGGAGAGATCATCTTGGATTAGAGACATCTGGGGAAGATGAGAGAAGACATGAGACTGGAGCTTGAAGAATGGGGAGATTTGGATCAGAGAAAGAAAAAGGAAAGGTCTTTCAAATTGGGGAGCAGTCTGGGAATGGTGATAAGGATCATAGGATTTGGGGGTGAATGAGATCCTAGAGACCATCTAGTATAATCTATTCATTTTACATGGGGGGAAACTGAGACCCAGAGGGGAGAACATGGCAGCCCAGGGTCATGAATACTCCAATCCCATTCTCTTTTCAAACAAATCTAACTGGAGTGGAAGGAGCGCATTAGGAACAAGAGGAAGAGGAAATTAGAATTGTAGTCATTGGCTCCCTGTATAAGGGGGCCAATGAGAGTAATGTAAATCACTTCCTTTTTAGGAATAGATGGTCTCCAAGGCCATTTTTGGATCCAGCATCATGTGTTCTAAGATCCCTTCAGTTTAAGATTCTATGAGGCCTTAAATGCAAGACCAAGAAAGAAAGTTTCTCCAGCCTCTTCTGGACTTTTCCTGGCTTCTGGATTATAGAATTCCCTTTCCTCCACTTTCCACCCCAATCCCTCCATCATAAGCTTTCCAAGGGTGAAAGTTATCTCGTCTTCTGAATGACGCTTATTGTTTCCATCAACAAGGCAGTGGGTGCTGAATGCTGGATTGAAACCTGTTCCATTTTTCTATTTTACATATTGAATTTAACATCCAGGCAAGCCTATTTGACTCCTGCTGAACAAGCTCTTTTATGCTTGAATAGATGCCCCAGCTCTGACAAGGATAAATTCTTTTCCCCAAAAAATCAAAGCTGAAATGGGACATCTGAGATTATTTAGTCTACCTTGTACAGAAAAAGAAACCAAGACCTTGAAAGAACAAAAGAATCTTAAATGGAAACATGAATGTGCTGATAAATATTTAACAACCAGTTCTCTGGGGGGGAAAAAGCATGTACAACATACTTTACATTTTTTGATAATCTTCTTAAGTCTAGACAATCAATTCATCAGCAACTCCAGCTTTCCCAACTCCTGAGGTGTAATGCTCAAGTTCAAAATTTAATCATCCGTCCCAGTTAATTCTAGCCTATCCCTTCTAATTCTCATGCTTTTTAAACTATATTAATGTTAGAACTATGATAGCTTTTAGCCATAATAAAAATATAACATTAAAAAGCCAATGATGCTTCTTCTTTTAACAGTGAAGAAAAGATCTACTTACAAGAGTTTTTAATAATACACATCCCTTACACATTTGATGAAGAGTCTTCCATACTCGCTTAATGCTATTTTGTATTATCTTATCCTTATATTTTCTCTCCCCTTGATTCCTAAAGGATAAAATAAAAGCAATTGTATTAACTTAAAGGAAGGGACATTGAGCAGTATATAAATCAATCCCTGAGCAAGAATCCTTTCTGCAATGCTTTAACTATATCAGGTCATATAGCTTTAGCTCCAGTCAATCAGTCAATCGATTAGCAAATATTTATGAAGCATCTGGAAATTGCTAAACAGGGCAGCTAGATGGCACAATGGACAGAGCATTGGGCTTGGAATCAGGAAGATTTGTGTTCAGGAGTTTAAATCTGGCCTCAGACACTAGTTGTGTGATTCTAGGCAAGTCACTTAACCATGTTTGCCTCAGTTTCCTCATCTGTAAAATGAGCTAGAGAAGGAAATAGTAAACCAATATCTTTGCCTAAAAAAAAAAAAAAAAAAAAAATGGAGTGAAGAGTGAGACCTGACTAAAAAAACAACCAATGCCAGGCATTGGGTTATGTAGTAGAGATACAAAAATAATACATGAAACAGTCTAGACTGGTGGCAAGGAGTTTACCTTCCAGTGATGAGCATCACTCTATCTCTCAGTCCGTCCATTCTATTGGGGTACAGCTTTAATTATTTTCTGAAGGAGGTGACAGAATCATGAGATCTGAGTTTTAATCCTCTCTTTACTATTTAATAGCCAAGTAACTAAAGGTAACAAGTCTCTCAGAGCCTCAGTTTCCTCATCTGAAAAATGAGCATAATACCTGGAGTATCTACCTTATGAAGGTGTGGGGAAAGTATTTTTTTATATGTCAAAGTTCTATACAGTTGTAGGAACCTTAGCTATTATCATGTAAGGAGAGATAGGAATGAAGGCAGGTAATGGACAAATATGGTAATGGGTAATGGAGGTGACTTTGGAGCCTGGAAGACCTGAATTCAAATTCCCCCTCTGATATATATTAATTATGTGATCTTGGGTAAAATCACTTAACCTGTCAGTGCCCAGGTAGCTTCTTAGCACTATTAGTCTCAGAGACTTTTCCAGAACTTCAATGGTTGAAAAAGTTTCAATAATAAATAATAGTAATAGCATTTATATAGGGCTTTAAAGTTTTTTCAATTGCATCTGACTCATTGTGACCCTATTTTGGGGGTGTTTTCTTTGTAGAAATAATTGGAGTTGTTTTGCCATTTCCTTCTCCAACTCATTTTACAGATGAGGAAACTGAGGTAAACTGGATTAAAGGATTTAGCCAGGGTCACACAGCTAAGAAATATCTGAGATAAATGAGTATTCCTGACACCAGGCCCAGCATTCTATCCACTGTAGGACGTAGCTGTCCCTAAAGCTTGCAGTAGCTTTAAAAATAGGACCTCGTTTAATCTTCCACCAGCCCTGGGAAGTAGTGCTATTATTATCCCGATTTTACAGATGAGGAAACTGCAGCTGAAGCAAGTTAAGTGACTTGCCCAGAGTCATACAGCTAGTAAATGTCTGGGGCTAGATTTGAACTCAGGCCTTTCTGACTCTAGGTCCAATACTCCATCCATAGAGTCACCAAAATGCCCCTGGATATATTCTAGAAATAGTACTTGGTAGTCATGGACTTAGCTCTTCTGCCCAGGAATTACTGAGTTCCCATGAGTGCTTAGTCAATAGTCTTGGCAAAGAGATCTTAGAAACTGATAAGGCTTTGCCCAGGATTCTATCCCTAAACTTGGTTTTTTCCTTGCTGGGATGTTCTGGGTACAACATTTCCTAGAATCCCAGTTGGAGGAAGGCCAGTGGCTATGTTGGGACTCCTTAGATACAAGAGTCACTTTATCCCATGGCCCAGTCTGCAGGGATGGAACTAGAGAACTTGAGGAAGTGGGGTCTCTGGGAGACCCATTCTGCAGTCCAGACCCAGCCCAGTCTAGAATCGGTCCCCAAGCTAAGGGGCCCAAGGGCAGGTCTACAAGGTAGTCCTTGCATATGTGGGGAGAGTTTGCCCCCTTCAGTCTGACCAGGGAACTCACAAAAGGACTTCAGAGCTTGGAATTCAAAAACTTGGGTTCCAGTGGGACTTTGTGACAGGTGTTGCTATGGGACAAGCCATTTGACCTCTCTAAGAGCATTTGCATAATAGAGAAGAATTATCTTTGAGATCTTTTTTCAATTCTAAAATTCTATCCCCTCACAAAGGATCAGCTCAAATCTCACTATCTCCAGGAAGTCTTCCCTAATTTCCCAACTTTCTGAGTCCTAAAGACCTTACCTTCATTTTGGCAGTTCACTAATATTTTATAATGCCTTGTTTTTTGTTTCTTGTTTGTGAATCATCTCTCCATCCAGACCGAGCTCTTCCACTTATCTTTTCCACAATAGGGATGAGTGGGTATGAGAAGGTGGAAATGAATTGACCTAAGACATCAATGACTTGCTGTGTAAAATTCTGTGTACCAGGGTCCTATGACCCTAGGGCTGCCTCTGCTTTCCCAATCTTCTCCAAACAACATTCCTCCCCAACCACTTCTGTTTCCCTCACTGACATGCCCTCCTACTCCCATCTCTGTTTCCAACACACACATATCTTTCATTTACCCATTTAGAATGAGAGTATATCAGAAGTTCTTACCCTGGAGTCTGTGAAATTTTTTTTAAAAAATGTTTTGATAATCACCATTCAATTTAATTTGATTTTTTTCCAATCTCCTGTATTTTATGCATTTAAAAGGATTATTTTGAGGAATCCATACATTTCACCAGACTGCCAGAGAAATTCATGTTGCTAAAAGATAAAGAACCCTTAACATGAACTGTAAGGGATGGAAGGTGTATTAGAATATTAGATCTGAGAAGCTCCTTAGAGCAACTCAAATAATATCCATCCAAGCTAAAAGGGCTTTAGTAGATAAAATATTAGACATGGTAGTGTCTTAAAACACAGGATAATAGAGCAGAAAAGGGTTCTTAGAAAATAGAATATAAGAACTTGAAGGTTTGAAACACTGAATGTCAGCTTTGGAGGGAACCTTAAAACAGAGTGTTAGAACTGGGAGGAGACCTAGAATACAAAATGTCTGAACCCATGGAAGTGACCTAAGAGATTATCCATATTTCTATTTCTAGGGGTCTTTATATCAATTCCAAGGACTTCAAGAAAGTAATAATTAGGAGAATTCCCAGGGGGTAAATCCTAAAGGGGTGAAGGTCTTAGATGAAGGTATCAGATCTTTTCCCCAGATGATAATGGATTTAAAACCAACCCCACCCCAGAAGGACATTGAGTCCCAACACCAACATTTGGCAGCCCATCCTTTTTCCTGTTCCTACCCCATCCTAACTAGGGATTGAGCTTTTAAAATAACTACACATATAAACTTGCTCTACTACTAGGAATGTGGATAGGTCAGTGCATGTCAACTGTCCCTGTCCTTACTCATAAGTGGGAAAAGTCTTTGAGCCCAAGACTTTTTGGCAAAGGAAACCTGCTAAATGATAAATTAATTTGTAGAGTAAGTGTTGGATTAAACTCTAGGGTCCCTTCTTGCTATCAAACTGTGACCTATTCCTCAGGGCCTCAAGGGGCTTCCAGCCTGAACGAGAGTAACATATATGACACAATCTTTAGATCAAACAAGTAAAATATTAAACAACAAAAATGCATATTTGCCACACATACATGCCTTAGGTACCAGGAGGGTTCTAGCTAGAAAACTGGCTAAGAAACTTTCTTCTCCTACCACATTGGGACTCTGCCAAAGGAAGGTTTAATACTCAGTCCTCATCCTGTTGATCCTTCCCCTAATGAGAAGTCATGTAGAGGGAATGCTGTCCCTACCTTCTCTGTTCAGTTTCTTTTATCCTAGTGGAAGGTTGTGGTGGTGAGTGGGGAAGTTCATGGGAATCTAGGCTGGGGATATAATGACTGAGCCTCAGACTCTTGGAATCTCAGAAGTAGAAAATCTTAGGTTCCAAGAACCCCAGTATGCTGAGTGATGGCAGGAGATCACTTCTACAACAACTTTCAGCCCCCTGCTGAATCCTCCTCCCCATTCACATCCCCCTCCTCCCAGTCTCCTGATCAGGGGGGGCTTCCAGTCCGATTATCACCTAGTGACTGGAAGTTCATTTCCTTTCCGAAGGAAAGCCCTCAAAGGGACAGCTCAAATTATTAGAATGTCCTTCCTGAAAAAAAACAAACAAATGAACAGACAACAACAAAGAAACAGACAAACAACAAACAAACGGGGGGTTTGGAGAAGACCATTTAAACGGTGAGAACGAAGCTGGTCCTGCCCAAGACGGCTATCCCCACTCCCACCCCTCCAATTCCGCCTCTTTGGAATCAGATGTCTCCCAGCCTCTTAGAGAACCCCTCTCTCAGCCATGTTTCTAGAGCAGCTGGAGAGAGAATTCAGGGGACTTTTTAAGGGTTCCCAGTCAGTCCTAGTGCCCGTCCCCTCCCTGAATTTCCTTGTGAAGGTCTTGGGGAGCCACTTACCTCGGGGCAGGGCGGCCGCAGCCAGCAGGAGGGCAACCAGGACAGGTTTGGGCATGGTGCAATCTCCGGTCCGGGGGAGGCGGGTCTGGAGGGGACTAGGGGAAAGTGAGCTGGTGGGGCGGCGAGGAGGGGGGAAGGCAGAGGAAAGCCTGCTGGGTGGGAGGGCAGAAATATGAGAGGCAGACCTCTCAGGGAACGAGTTTCTGTTGGAGGCAAGGACCTGGGGAGCTTGGTTGGGTTCCGGGATAGCTCAGGTAGTAGGTAACCCAAAGGTGTTCGGGCTGGGCGGAGACTCTGAGCGCACTGAGGTCACCTGGGCAGTCAGGGATGGAGAAGTCTTGGAGTATGTGCGTGGAGGGAGGGGCAGGGGAGCCGAGGTGAGGAGAGGAGACATGAGAAGGCAGAAGGGATAGAGTGGGGGAGTGTCAGGGGCAAGGAAGAGTGGGGTGGAAGTGGGGAGTATGGGAGGAGGGTTGCCGGGCTGGGAGTCGGGGCGCTATTGGGGATCACCGGGGAGAGAATGAGAGTTAGAGAAAGTATCTATGTATTATTTGTTTTTTTAGGATCATTCACTGAGGACCAGAATGGACTAAAGCAGTAATTTAATCCCATCCTTTCATTCTACAGAGAAGGAAACTGAGACCCAATCCCATAGGTACAGTACAGTTGGTGGGCTAAACCTGAATTTAAAGTGATATCCTGTGACCAAGGTCCTGTTCTTCCAACTGCATGGGCCTGAGTTTAGGTGTGCAGTGGGGCAGGAGGCTGCCAGATCAAGTTGGGCCAACTTTTGTATGACACTGGGGAGGACTGGTTGGAATACATGAGAATATGAAGTAAGAAAAATATAGAGTGAAGAACAGCAGAGCAGGTCCAGTGGATCTGGGGAGCTGCTGTCTAAGGGGGAAGAGGAAACATGGGGTAAGGGTAACTTGTTCAAATGCAGTATTAAAAAAGGATGAGCAGGAGTTAGTATACGTGATTCCCTCCCTCCATGCTTCCCTCCCTTCCTTCCTTCCTCCCTTCCACCCTCCTCTTTCTTGCTCTTTCTCTTCCTCTCTCCCTTCTTCCCTCCCTCCCTTCCCCCCCCCCCCTGTATATGTGTGTGTGTGTGTGTGTGTGTGTGTAAACAAGCAGAGCAGAGAGGGATTATAGGCTCAGGATAAATTTGTGTGAGCTCTGAGGTCTGGGATATGTATGACCAATTTATACTTCTTAGAGGGTCAGAGGTGGGACAGGAAGCATCAGCTACCCCACCGGGAACCCATCAGCACACTGTGGTCTGCCAGATTCCTTTGCTCCTTCCTTGATCTTAGTCACTGCCTGGCAATCAGCCATTCTGAGGGAGCAGCAGGCCGGGGGGCTCTTAGAGACCTTAGATTCCAACTTTTTAATTTATAAATTTTATATTTATATATATTTAATTTAATTTATGAGAAAAGTGAAATCATATCATGATAGGCCCTTGTCCAAGGATCCAAGGGGCCATTTAGCAGCAGAGCTAGGACTGGAACCCTGGTCTCCTAAGAGCCAATGTAGGGGTTAAGTCACCTTGTCATTGAAATGCAATAAATATAATTGACAAACACACATAATTCTCTCTTTACATAAGTGGAACATTCCACAGACCTCTATATAAACACTCAATTCAAATTTGCCAGAATCTGAGGAAGGGAAGGAGGGAGCAGGAAGGGGGTCAAGTGCAGGTGGAGGGAGAGGGCTTGGACATGATTCAAGGACAAGTGGGGGTCGGGACTATAGAAGTGAGAGCAGCAGGAGGAAACATGGGAGCCTCCTTCAGTCATGTTTGGGCCTGATGACAGGAGGGGCAAACAGATAGAGGCAGGAGAAGGGGAGTGACCAGTGTGGTTGGAGGGGGAGTGAGAAAAGGGCCAAGCCCCTATGGAAGGCAGCTATGCTCTAGCAATGTCTCTGTGTTTCCATTATTCTTCTTTCATCTGGAGAGTTGTTTTTGTTTTTTATTTTTTTCCTGGTGGGAAGTGGGAAGCCAGGGAGAGCCTCGTGGAAGGTTAGGAAAGGGAGGAGAGGGAGAGACTGAGACAGAGAGAAAAGAGTACTGTTAAGTTAACATTGATGGTTTTTTGGGAATGTGATTTCAGAATTCTTAATGTAAACTCAAATTTGCACAATTTAAATTTACATTAATCTAGAATGGTTTGTACTAAGATTTGACCCTCCTTTCTAATCTGAAACTTTTTTTTTTTGCTGAGGCAATTGGGGTTAAATGACTTGCCCAGGGTCACACAGCTAGGAAGTGTTAAGTGTCTGAGACCAGATTTGAACTCAGGTTCTCCTGACTTCAGGGCTGGTGCTTTATCCACTACACCAATTAGCTGTCCCCTTCCAAGACATTCTTGAAGTCATCAGCTCCTTTGCTGATGACCTTCTGCAGAGCTTCTTAAACTTTTTCCACTCAAGATCCCTTTTCACTCAAGAAATTTTTGCTCGATCCTAGGTATATAAACTAGGTATACAAATCAAATTTTTACTGGTAATAAATCATAATTTTGCAGCTCCCACATTCAGTTAGATGACCTCATAAGGTACCTTAAACCACATATTAAGAACCACAGCTCACTGGATGGATTCTGAGACAGGAAGTGAAGACAAAGTTCTGGAGGCATCTCTCCATGCTTGCCCCTTCTTCCCCCACTCACCTCTTCCTCCTTACCCTTCTACTCACTCTCCCCCTTCTGTCTCAGGATGTACATGTATATGAATGTTTACTTATGTAAATCTTTGTGACTGTGTCTACATGCATATCTGCATTGAATAAATATTGTATATCCAAGGTTGAATAATTGGTAGATTGGGGAATTTTGCTGGGAAAGCAGTTTATCATAGTGTTAGAGTGTTCCACTTGGAGTCAGGGTAGACCTGCCTTCAACATTTATTAATCATATGACTATGGTTAGTCATTGACTCTGATTAGATCATTTAACCTCTCTGAGTCTCACTTTGCTCATTTATAAAATGGGGGTAAAAAGACTTGTCCTTGTGAAGAGCAAAGAGATGATATGTGTAAAGTGCTCATTTTACAGATGAGGAAACAGAGGCAAATAGGGATAAATGACTTGTACAAGGTCACAAGCTAAGTAAGTGTCTGAAGCCATATTTGAAGTCAGGAAGATGAGTCTCCCTGACTCCAGCTTAGCACTTTATCCATAGCTTCCCATGCAAAGCTTTTAGCAATATATCAATGACAAGTTTATTCTTCTTTGTGTATCTATGATTGTGCATGTGTGAATCTTTGTGTTTTGGGGACTTTGAGGTGTCCTGTGCTCTCTAAATCTGTGTGAATACAAAGGGTCGAATTTTCTTAGAGCTTTCAGGCTCACAAAACCTTTCTTTACCACAATCCTTTGAGGTAGGGAGTGCAATTATTTTTACCCCCCCCCTTTTTCCAGTGAGGAACTTGATCCTTAGAAATGAGAAGCTTCCCCTCCTTAGAAATGGCCATTCAGTCTGTGCTTTTACAGCTCCACTGATCTGGATGACTGCTGAGGTCAGCTAGTCTGTTGTAGGGCACTTTTAATTGTAGGGAGGAAGGAGACACACTGTGAGTGGAGACACAGCAAAAAAAGGTAGAGATCAATAGCCAGAAAAAGGAAGAACAGACAGAAAGGAGGAAAAGGCAGGTAGAAAGGACACAGAGAGAAACAGAAAGGAGATTGGGAGAGAGAAAAAGAGACAGAGTGGAGATAATAATAATAATGAGAGCTAACAATAAGATTTACATACCAATTTATAGTTTATAAGTGCTTTACATGTCTTATCTCAGTTGATCCTTTTAACAACCCCGTGAAGTAGGTGTTATGATCCCCATTTTATAGATGTGCAAACTGAGGTTGAGAGGAGTCAGAAAAAGAGAGAAAAGGCTGTATCTACTTGGCTCAGCCCAGAACTCCCTCTTAGACTGGGGATTCTTGAGGGCAGAAATTCCATTTTTCTCTCCCATAATCTATAAGCATAAAGACAGGGGGGAGCTGGGTTTGCTGAGATGTCACACCTCTGGGTACTGAAAAGGAAACTCTCAGAATTGGAAGAAGGGAGAGGGTAACCCTTGTCCAGCCCTGCCCCTCTAGATTCTAGTGTATAGGAGGAGGAAGGAAACAACAAGGAGCGTAAAGACCAGCCCCCCACAGCTCCCCAGGGCAGCAGCCCCTCCCTGGTTGCATAGATCTTGGTTACAGCACGAGACGGGCCGAGTCTGACCGATGCCATCCACATCTGAGGGCACACACTTCCAGGCACATGCCTTTGTGACTGTAGAATCTCCCAAGAATGGGTACACTGTAATGGGGCAGGGAATAAGGGACAAGTCAGGCAGCCCCTCCATGGGCTTAATTAAATTCCCTTCTGTAAATTCAAGCCCCCGACCACGGATCCCAGCTCAAAAATTCCCCTGCTCCAGGAAATCATCCCTGACTACGCAGGTCCAGACCGAATCCCAAGTGGATTTCCTGCTACCCATAGTGCTCAGGTGGTCTTGAGTATTCTCTAAGAATTCCTGTATAAAATGGGTCTTATGTTTCTTTTTATGTTCTCAAAGAGGACCATGGTATCAGGGAGATGAAGCCATAACTTGCAGATGAATTGGATTTAAATGAGGGAGGACTGTGCAAGGTCACCAGCCTTACTTTCTCCTCCAAAGCCATAAAGATCCAGTAGCCAGATATAGGTTGGGAAGACTGGAGGTGGCCCCAGATGCAGTGGAATGGGTCCAGTCCCAACAAAGGGGGAGGAAAAACACATTTTCTAACTAATGAGTTGAACAGTCTCTTTGACTTCCCATGGTAAAATTAGTGATGTGTTTTTATTCAAATGTTGTTCAGTCACATCTAATTCTTTATGACCCCATTTGGGATTTTCTTGGCAGAGTTAGTGGAGTGGTTTGCCATTTCCTTCTTCCACTCTTTAGAGAAGAGCAAACTGAGTTAAACAGGGTTGAGTGACTTGCCTAGGATCATATGGTTAATAAGTGTCAGTGGCTAATTGAATTAAGATTTTTCTGGCACAGGGCCTATTCCCTGTGCTACCTAGAGTTGGAAAGAGCTCTTGGAGGCTGGCTGGTCCAAGCCCTTCATTTTACAGATAAGGAAACTGAGGTATAGGAAAAAAATTTGACTTGCCCAGGGTCAAATGTATAGGAAGTAGCAGAACCTGAATTCAAGCCCAAGTTCTTAGATTCCACATCCTGTTCTCTTTACACAGAAAACAAATATTTAATCAAATAACTCGAAAATATTTGAGTTGTAATGGGATTTGGCCCCTCTGTGTGTCAATAATTCCATAGAAGAAGAGCCCTTGAAAATGGAAGGCTTAGGGGCAGTTAGATGGCTCAGTGGATAGAGCATCAGCCCTGAAAACAGGAGGACCTGAGTTCAAATCTAGTCTCAGACACTTAACACTTCCTAGCTGTGTGATCCTGGGCAAGTCACTTAACCCCAATTTCCTCAGCAAAAAAAAAAAAAAAAAAAAAAGGAAGACTTAGAATCAACAAACTTGGTTTCAGATGCTAATCTTTACTTTAACTTTGACCCTTACTAGCAGTGTGATCTAGGGCAAGTACTATCCTTTCTAAAATATGGGGAGTAGTTCTTAAACTATCTAAACACACAATGTTGTTGTAGGAAAAGTACTTTAGGAACAAGCCAGTGATTTCAACAAGGTGAGTTGTGAATAGTAGTTATGCTTAAAGCTGCCATCTCCTCCCTCTTGATCATCGGCCTACTCCCCATTTATCTTGTTAGACTGGAAATTTGAAAAAAAGGAAATGCATTTCAAATTTTATAATAGAAGTCGATGGCAAGAAGAGTTCATATTTCTATGGCTTTAAATTTTAAAATCTCTTTTCCTCATGAGAACTTTGTGAGGCAAGTCACTACCCTTTAATCCTTTTCCCATCTCTAGAAAATAGCAGAGTTAGGGGCAGCTAGGTGGCGCAGTGGATAGAGCACCAGCCCTGAAATCAGGAGGACCTGAGTTCGAATCTGATCTCAGACACTTAACATTCCCTAGCTGTGTGACCCTAGGCAAGTCACTTAACCTCAATTGCCTCAGCAAAAACAAAACAAAAAAAAAAAAAACCCAAAAAACAAAACAAACAAACAAACAAAAAAAGAAAATAGCAGAGTTGGACTAGACTAACAATTCTCAAAGGGTAACCTGGAGATCTGTAAGGATGACCTTTCAATGACCCTTTTCTGTGAGATCAAACATATTTTCATAATAATGCCAAGATTTTTAAATTATAAATTCAGCAAATATTGTTGGATATAACCCATGTAAACAGAAGTTCTTTGGAGACTCAAAAAATTTTGATAGTGTAAAGGGGTCCAGAGAGCAAGAAATTTGAGAACCATTAGACCAGGTGATCTTTAAATCCTATCTAGTGTAGCTAGATAATGTAAGTACCATTATTCCCATTTTATAACTGAAGATAATATTGAAATTGACCAGCTTGCTCCTTTATTCAATAAGCATCCGTTGCTCCCTATGAACTAGAGGATAAACTAAAAATTATTCATCTTGGCATTTGAGTCTGAATTCTGACTCCAACTTGACTTTCTACTTTTATTTCACATTGGTCCTGCTCATATATTCTATATTACAGCAAAACCCATTTCCTCATCTTTTTCCTGTCTTATCTTGTTTTCATTCATCCCTAAACTTCTCTTTTGCCTGCCATCATCTTCCTTCACTTGGCACCATTTCTAGGACAGCTTCCCTGAACTGTCCCCTGAGTGAAGGTATTTCTCCATCCTCAGATTTTCCCAGCATCCTGTGTTTCTTTTCTACCCTAGTTCCATTCAATATTATCCTTATTTTTGTTTTTCATTCGATTTCCTCTTTGTGCCATTCCCTCACCTTAACCCCCTGCAACCCACAACCTCTAGTAAGTCTGACAGCAGAGACTATACTTTTTCAGGGTCCTAGGATTCAGAGCTGGAAAAGGGCT
>JAJPUD010016046.1:0-20718 GCA_023553655.1 Myrmecobius fasciatus | reverse complement strand
AATTTTTGCATCAATATTCATTAGGGAAATGGGTCTATAGTTTATTTTCTCTGTTTTCTCTGTTTTCTCCATTCTGGAGAGCAATTTGGAACTATGCTCAAAAAGTTATCAAACTGTGCATACCCTTTGACCCAGCAGTGTTTCTACTGGGCCTATATCCCAAAGAGATTTTAAAGGAGGGAAAGGGCCCCACATGTGCAAGAATGTTTGTGGCAGCCCTTTTTGTAGTGGCTAGAAACTGGAAACTGAATGGATGCCCATCAATTGGAGAGTGGCTGAATAAATTATGGCATATGAATGTTATGGAATATTATTGCTGTGTAAGAAACGACCAGCAGGATGATTTCAGAGAGGCCTGGAGAGACTTGCATGAACTGATGCTGAGTGAAATCTGGTTTAGCTATCAGCAACATATCGGTATCATAGAAGCAATTTGGTAGTATACTTTCTGTCCCTATTTTTTCAAATAATTTATATAGTATTGGGATTAATTGTTCTTTGAATGTTTGGTAGAATTCACATGTAAATTCCTCTGGCCCTGGAGATTTTTTCTTAGGGAGTTGATTAATAGCTTGTTCTATTTCTTTTTTCTAAAATGGGGCTATTTAAATAATTTATTTCCTCTTCTGTTAACCTGGGCAATCTATATTTTTGTAGATATTCCTCCATTTCATTTAGATTATCAAATTTATTGGCATAAAGTTGGGCAAAGTAACTACTAATTATTTCTCTAATTTCCTCTTCATTGGAGGAAAGTTCTCCCTTATCATTTTTGAGACTAACAATTTGATTTTCCTCTTTTCTTTTTCTGATCAAATTAACTAAAGGCTTATCTATTTTGTTGGTTTTTTCATAAAACCAACTCTTAGTTTTATTTATTAATTCAATAGTTTTCTTATTTTCAATTTTATTAATCTCCCCTTTAATTTTCAGAATTTCCAATTTGGTATTTAATTGAGGGTTTTTCATTTGCTCTTTTTATAGCTTTTTTAATTGTAAGCACTATTCATTGATGTTTTCTTTCTCTATTTTATGCAAGTAAGCATCTAGAGATATAAAGTTACCCCTTATAACCACTTTGACCGTATCCCACAAATTTTGGTATGTTGTCTCATCATTGTCATTCTCCTGGATGAAATTATCTATTGTGTCTATAATTTGCTCTTTCACCCATTCATTCTTCAGGATTAGATTATTTAATTTCCAATTAAATTTTTGTCTATTTTCTCCTGGCCTTATATTACATGTGAATTTTGTTGCATCATGATCTGAAAAGGATGAATTTAATATTTCTGCTTTTCTGCATTTGATGTTGAGGTTTTTATGCCCTAACACATGATCAATTTTCATATAAGTTCCATGAACCCCTGAGAAAAAAGTATACTCCCTTCTATTGCCATTCAATTTCCTCTAGAGATCTATCATACCTAACTTTTCTAACATTTTGTTTATCTCCCTAACTTCTTTCTTATTTATTTTGTGGTTTGATTTATTTAATTCTGAGAGAGCAAGGTTGAGATCCCACACTAGTATAGTTGTACTGTCTATTTCTCCTTGCATCTCGGTTAGTTTCTCCTCTAGGAATTTGGATGCTATACCACTTGGTGCATATATGTTTAATATTGATACTGCTTCATTGTCTATGGTACCCTTTAGTAAAATATAGTTTCCTTCCTTATCTCTTTTAATTAGATCTATTTTTCTTTTTACTTGATCTGATATAAGGATTGCTACTCCTGCTTTTTTTTGTTCACTTGAAGCATAAAAGATTCTGCTCCAGCCCTTTACCTTCACTCTGTTTGTATCTCTATGTTTTAGATGTGTTTCTTGTAAACAACATATTGTAGGATTCTGGCTTTTAATCCAGTCTGCTATCTGCTTCCATTTTATGGGAGAGTTCATCCTATTCACATTCACAGTTAAAATAACTATTTCTATATTTCCTGCCATCTTATTTACCCAAAGTTATATTTTTCTCTTCCCTTTCCCCTTACTCCCTTCCCCCCTCCCCAGTATTTTGTTTTTGATGACCACCTCCCTCTAACAGTCCTCCCCCCTTTAGAACCCTCCTTCTTTTTTACACCTTTCCCCTAATCCTTCTATTAGTTTATCCCTTTCTTTTCCTCCTTTCCCTCCTACTTCCCTATAAGGAGGGCCAAGTTAACCCAATCTAATGAGAGTAAGATTTACACAATACTCATTGCCCTCCCTTCTTTCCCTCAATTATATTAAATTTTCTGTCTCTTCATGAGACTTTGCCTTATTTTACCTCCTTTTTTATTTTATTTTACCTCCTCCCCCCTTTTTTACAGTATGATATCCCTTCCACCTCTAATTTCTTTTCCATTATTATCAAAGTAAAATCAAAGTGTACCCCCATTCTTTAAGGATACCCCTAGTAGAGATATAGTTCTGGAGAGTTCTTTCCTTTTTACCTTTTTACGCTTCTCTAGAGTTCTGTGTTTGGAGGTCAAATTTTTTGTTCAGATCTGGTCTTTTCATTAGAAATAGGTGAAATTCTCCCGTATCATTGAATGACCATCTTCTTCCCTGGAATATGATGCTCATTCTAGCTGGATAGCTTATTCTTGGCTGTAATCCAAGTTCTTTTCCCTTTCGGAATATCTGATTCCAGGCCCTTCAATCCTTTAATGTGGAAGCTGACAGATCTTGTGTAAATCTAATGACAGTTCCTCAGTATTTGAACTGTTTTTTTCTAGCTCCTTGTAATAATATCCTTTCCTTGGTGCGATAGTCCTGAAATTTGGCCACTATATTCCTTGGGGTTTTAATTTTGGGGTCTCCTTCAGGAGATGGTCGATGAATTCTTTCAATGCCAACTTTGCCTTCTGATTCTAAAACATCAGGGCAATTGTGTTTCATGATTTCCTGGAAGATAGCATCAAGGTTCTTTTTTTATCGTGACTTTCAGGGAGTCCAATAATCCTTAGATTGTCTCTCCTGTATCTGTTTTCCAAGTCAGTTGTTTTTCCTAGGAGATATTTCATATTTTATTCTATTTTTTCATTTTTTTTTGTTTGACTGATCCTTGAAGTCTTACTGAGTCATTCATTTCTATTCATTCAATTTTAATTTTTAAGATATTATTTCCTTCAGTTATCTTTTTTAGCTCCTTTTGTAACTGGCCAATTGAATTTTTTGGTTCATTGCATTCTTTTTCCATTTTGCCAATTTTATTTTTCAGTGAATTGTTGTCTTTTTCCAATTCACTAATTTTGTTTTTCATTGAATTGTTATCTTTTTCCAATTCACTAGACTTGTTTTCCAGTTTTTCACATCTGTGTTGCAGGGCGATATTTTCTTCTTGCACTGATCTCAATTTATTTCCCCATTCTTCTTGTAACTTTCTTTTGAGATTCTTTATGCAATCTTCCAGGAACGCCTTCTTAAAAGGTGACCAACTCATGTCTGCCTTTGTGACTTCCTCTGGGATTGTTTTCAGAACCTCAGGATCTGGGGTCTGCCCTACTTTCTCCCTGTAAAATCTGTCAATGGTGAGAGCTCTCTTCTGCTTCTTGCTCATGTTTTTGAGCTGAGGTATCAGTCACCAGCAGGGAATTCTGCCACCGTTTCAATTTGCCCTGGGGCAGTTTGCCAAGTTGACTTCTGGTCTGGGGCTGGTCGGCTAGATCTGCACTAGGACCTTGCTTTCAGCTGCTCTCAATCCACCCTTTACCAAAGGCAGATCTGCCAACGCATCTGCCCGCAAGCAGAGCAAAGTGGCCCAAGCGTCTCCCAGGGACTTCCTGGCAGCCTAAAATCCTCTGCTCCATCTCAGCCCCAGACTTGCAGCCTGGCTGCGTGCTGGCATCTGAGTACTGGTGTCTGAGCGCTGGGAGTTGCTAGATCCCTTGCCTGTCTAAAACTGACCTTCTCCGGAGTTCTTTCAAAGTAGATTTTTGATAGAAGTGCATTGTAGTCCAAGTGTTTGGTGGAGCCCTCACTACAGAACCAGTTCGGAAGCTCAATTTGTCTGGGTCTGAGGGAAGGTCTCAGGAGCTCACAGAGAATGCTGTCTGCAGTTCACCATCTTGGTTCCGCCCCAACACCCCAAAATTTCATTCAGATGTCCTCTTTGTCTATATTTAGAGACTGTTGCTTCTAAAATAAAATTGATAACAGTATCACCACATTGTGATAAAGAAGTTGTCAATAGAAATAAATATTATCACATTTTTTGCTTCCATAAGGCTTTTAACTTTGCAATGTACTTTCTCATCCATTACTTCATTTGATTCTCAAAATTACCCTATGAAATAGGTAAGGAAATTTTTTATTGTATTTATTTTGTAAATGAGTGAATTGTGGGCCTTTAGTTCTGGAGGGGGCTTTAGAATTATAGAACTATAGATTTCTAGAGGTAGAAAGGCATCTTAGAATCATAGAGTCAGAGTTGGAAAGTTCCTTAGAATCAAAAGGCATAGAATGTCAGAGAATGAAAGAACCATAGAGTATCTCCCTCATTTTCCAAGTGAGAGAACAGGGTCTAGAAATTATTTGTACAAACTTAAACAAGTGAATTGGAGAATAGCTGGGCTTTCTTTTGATGTATTTTAACTTCCAAATCTCAACTTCCAATCTTTGACTCTCAAAGGCTTCTCAAATAATTTATAAATAGCTCATAGATAGCAAAAGCAGCTAGGTTGCAAGTAGATAGCATGCTGCATTTGGAGTTAGGAAGAAAACTCATCTTCCTAAATTCAAATTTGTCCTGAGACAATTACTATGTGACCCTGAACAAATCATCTAACCCTTTTTGCCTCAGTTTCCTCATCTGTATAATGAGCTAGAGAAGGAAATGGCAAACTATTTCTACTAAGAAAACCTCAAATGAGGTCCCAAAGAGTCCAACATGACTGAAAACATGGGTAGCAATGATTGTCAGTTTCTATTGTGTATTAATAAACTATGTGATATGAATAAGAATCAAAAATCACTTTATTGGCATTTAAATGATATCAACAGTGAACCACCAAACTGGAATCACAGAATCCCTGGGATACATAATATATAGTTTGAAAGGACTTCTTTTTTTTTTTTTGCTTTGCAACTTTTTAAAATTGTTCTAGGAAAAATGTTTTATTCATCTGTCCCTTCTGATGATTCTTCTGTGCATTAAGCAAATTTTACAAGATAAAAACAGATATCAAATTCCTTAATACATATCTACATAAGTCAGCAAAACAAATTGCTGCAATAACTATGGCTGAAAATGTATGTCTCTGCTTTTTATCAGCAATTCTCTGTCAGTAGGTGAGTAACTTTGATCTTTGTTCTTTTAGACTCATAGTCTATCACTACATTAAATCAGAGTTCTAAAGTTTTTCAAAGTTGTTTTTCTTTGTAATGTTATCTTTGGATAATTTTCTTTTCTAGTTCTTCTCATTTCTTTCTGTACCAGTTCATAAAGGTCTTCCTACTTTCCTCTGAATTTCATCAATAAAATACATTACATTCATATGCCAAAATTTGTTGAACCCAGTTCTTTAGTGTCTAATCTTTGACTATCACAAAAAGAAAGGATATAAATAAATATTTTTGCATATATAAATCCTTTCCCTCTTTGGTCTCTTTGGGGAATAAAATTAGCAATCTCACAGATGAGTCAAAATGTATTCAGTTCAGAAACTTTATGGGCATAATCCCAAATTGATTTCAAGAATGTTGGGACATATTCAAATTCTCCATCAAAAGTGTACTAATGTCTCTCCACTTTTGGAATATTCAGAGCATTCTTCTTTTTAAAATATATTTTATTTTCCCCCAATTGCATGATTAAACAATTTTTACCATTTTGATTTTTTTTTGAGTTCCAAATTGTATTTCTCTGTCCTTCCTTTTCTTCCCCCTTTCCTGAGATAGTAAGCAATCAGATATAGGTTATACATATGCAATCATGAAAAAACATTCCTATTTTAGTCATTTTGTATGAGAAGACTCATGTTCGACTGATTCTGTTCATTTTTCTTTGCATCAATTCATGCAAATCTTTGAAAGTTTTTCCAGAATCATTCTTTCATTTCTTATAGCACAATAATATTCCATTACAATTATATACCACAGCTCATTTAGCCATTCTTTAATTGATGGGCATCCCTTTGATTTCCAGCTCTTAGCCCCCACAAAAAGACCTTTCCTGCATCCCTCCAACATCCATCTTTTCCCCTTTTTATCATATTACCTAACCTGATAGGTATAAGGTAGTGCCTGAGAGTTGTTTTTATTTTCATTTGGAGCATTTTTTTCATAGCTGACTATAGACAGCTTTGATTTCTTTGTCTAAAAATTACCTGATTATATTCTTCAACCATTTATCAATCCATTTATCAATGGATGACTGGCTTAATTCTTGAGTAGAATTTTATACTATCATTTTTGAGGTGTCAGCTTTCTTTGCTATTCTTTACTCCTAGCTTTTCCATTCTATATCAATTATTTCACTTCCTCTAAGGACTCCTTCAGTCTCTGTGGCAGGGAAGCTAGGTGTCACAGTGAATAGAGTCCCAGGAATAGAGTGAGGAAGACCTGAGTTTATATATGACCCCCAGACACTTACTAGCTATGTGGTGATCCTGGGCAAATCACTTAACCCTGCTTGCCTCAATTTCCTAATTTATAAAAATGAGATGAAGTAGGAAAAGGCAAACAACTCCAGTATCTCTGTCAAAAGTAATCCAGATGAAACCCTTAAAATTTAGAAATATCGAAATATAATTAAACAATAGTCCCTATGGCCACTGCATTTTTTTCTCTGAGGCTTTTTTTTTTTAACCCGGAGTTGTGGTATTGTTATCTTTCAATAGTTGTGTGAGATTTCCTTGGTTTGCTCAGAGGAGTGGGATTTGGGGAAAGGAGGAGATGCTACTTATATCAAGCTCTATAGCTAAGTAGTGTGATCTGGGCCTCTCCTCAGGTCCTGAGGATTTTGGAACTCTGCTTGAGGCTCCCTCTGTGAACATGGCTTTTGGATTCCCCGCTGTCGTTCTTATTGTCAGAGAGGTGATGTCATGCCATGACTTGCAAGTGAATTGGATTTAAGTGAGGTAGGGCTATGTAAAGTCCCCTGCCTCACTTCTCCTGTCAGTCATCTGGGTCCAGTGGTCAGGTATAGATCAGGCTAACTGCAAATGACACTAGATGAAATGGGAGACCTTGGTCTTTTTAAGTTGAGGCCACCTTGTAGTAGGCTTCATCTAGGATCTTTCTTTCCTGGTAATGACCTTCCAGGAGCTTTAGGATCTGCTCTGAATTTTCACTGGTTCCCTGATGTCTCCTGGCTGGGTTGTGAGAAGTTGCTCTCTTTGTTAGACTGGTTAGGTCCTTTTTGGACCAGGGCTAGTCTCAAGCATTATTTCTGGAAGTGCTATTCTAAACATGCTGGGAAGGCCCTAATGCTGTATCCTATCCCCTGCCTCTCTTCCTTCCCTCGGATTCAGGTTCCTTGGGAAAAGGTTAGGATGATGCCTGGCTTGGGCTGGATGTTCCTCTTTAGATCCTCCTAGTAAATATTTAACAAACAGCTTTCTGGGGAAAAAAGGACGCATTTTAAGTGTAATCTTTATTAACATTTTCTCTGTCACTTTCTTAAATCCAACCAACAAAACAAAAAATCAAGCCCTAATTTGTAACTTTGTCATTTCCCAAGGTATAAAATGCTTCTGCTGAAAATTTAACTCACTCAGCTCTCTTAAGGCTGTACACTGGCTCTAGCACTCTCCTTCACCCAGAACACTTCAGAATTGTACTCCTATTGTCAGAAACCAGTTTACCCCAAAACTCGTGAGGATTATTTTTGTAAGATTTTGAATTGAAATTTTTTCCCTCCCTCTTTCCCCTCTCCCTTCCCCAAGACAGCAAACAATTTGATAATAGATCATATGTGTGTGTGTGTGTGTGTGTGTGTGTGTGTGTGTGTGTGTGAATATAATCTTGTTAAACATAAGAAAACTCTAGGGACAATTGCCTATGATCCCCTCTTTGTACTTGACATTCAGCCATCCCTTGAAACTTTTGGACTTTCTTTTGGAATTCCTGGGTTGGGTGGGGTAATCTAGAAGCAATTCTTACTATGGCCTATTTCAGTGGTACATGTGCAAGCCTGGGAAAGACTTCAGAAAGTCATGTGATCCTTTGATTGAACAGATGGAGAAACTGGGGCCTAGAGACTTGCCTAGATCAGCCTTTCAGAATAAATACCCTTATTCATGTCATTTTCTATGCCTAGACTGGTTTCTCTCGCCAAATCTGCAAATTGGAATCCTTCCCATCCTTCAAATCCAGCCATTCCCATGAAGCCTTCCCTGTTTTCAACTACAACCTTATCTCTCACCTTCCAAGTCTTACCACCTCCCCAGAGTAGTTTCTAATCATCTTGACCTATGTCTTTCCACCACTGGACTCTGATGACTGTGGAATACAGAGTAAGAAGATGATTCATATCACTACCTCACTTAAATCCAATTGCAAGTCAAGATATCACCCTCCTGATGTCCTCTTTGAGCCCTAAGAACAAACAACAATGCTGTCTCCTAATAATCTTTCCTTCTTTAAAACTCATATACCACTTAGTTTATAGGTTTCCAACATTTAAAGTTCCTTGCTTTTTTTTCTTTGTACTCCCAGCTAAACACAGGATGTAGCACATAGTAAGCACTTAGTAAATGCCTTTTGATTAAATGATTAATTATTCTATAGTCATTTCTCTTTTGTTCTCTTCTCTCCTACTATAGTGAAAACTTCTTGAGAGTAGGGACCAAGCCTTTGCCTTGATTAAGTGGCAATAAGCACTCATATTTCTGTGGCACTTCAAAGGCAATTTTTCTTCTCAGCAATGCAGTCATTGAATACAATTCCAATAGATCTGGGATGGAAAATGTCATATGCATCCAGAAAGAGAACTATGGAGTCTGAATGTAGATCAAAGTATGTTGTTTTCCCCTTTTTTGTATTTGTTTGCTTTTTCTTTCTCATAGTTTTGTCTCTTTTGATCTGATTTTTCTTGCACAGCATGACAAATATGTTTTAAAGAATTGCACATATTTAGTCTATATAAGATTGCTTGCTGTCTTGGAGAAGAGGTGAAGAGAGGGAGGGAGGAAAATTTGGAACACAAAATCTTGCAAAAATGAATGTTGAAAACTATCTTCATGTACTTGGAAAAATTATTGAGATAAAAAATAGGTTAACAAGGAACTTTTCTTTGTGAATTTAGAGACTAATTGATGTATGGCACAGCATGGTAGATTTAAAGTCAGTAAGATCCAACTTTAAATCCAGCCTCAGATAATTAACTAGCTATCTGATTCTGGGTGACTTAAGTGACTTAAGACTAGAAGTCTTCCTAAGTTTCCTCTTTTATACAGTGGGGACAATGGTATCTACCTCATGTTGAGATTAAATGAGAAAATATTTTTAAAGAACTTCCCAAACCTTAAAGCACTATATAAATACTAGATATTCATTTGCATTGTTATTTATTTATTGATGGGGAAATGGAGGGAGCTCAAATAGGTAGCAATTCATACAGCTAGTAGGTGATAGAAGCAGCAAGATAGTCCAGTAAATGAAGCACCCAGCCTGGAATCAGTAAGTCCTGTGCTCAAATTTGGCCTCAAATATTTACTAGCTTATTTAACCCTTTTTGTCTCAGTTTGCTCATCTGTAAAAGTGAACTGGGAAAAAGATAACAGACCACTCCAATTTCTTTGCCAAGAAAACCTCAAATGGGGTCATGAGTTTAATATGGTTGAAATGACTCAATAATAAAAATAAGTGCTAGGTCTGTGATTCAAACTCAGATTTGTTTTATTTTATTTTTTTTACTTTAAATCCTTTACTCTTTTCACTAAGTGATGCTCCTACTCTTCCTTCTTACCATCTTACATGTAAAAGTTGCTCCATAAATGTTAAAGAAAGGAATGAATTAGAAAGTTCAGGATTTGGAAACCAATTATGTTTAAAAACCTCTATTCTAGAAACCTATCAAGGATAGGTTGTGTGTGTACGTGATGATCACAATGGGGTCTTTTTCAAAGTTCTTGACTTAAATCTGCCAAACATAGTGGAATACACTCTGCCCAACAAAAAATAAAATATGTGGGAAAGAATTCTCCTAGGAGATTAGAAGTAGTCTCTATACAATTAGCTGTAAGCTCAGAATTTATTTCCCTAAAATCTATTATTTGTGTGTTGTGCCTCTCCACCCACACATCCCAATCTGAAATATTTTAACTCATCCCAGCTTTTATTAAACCTTTGTGTGTGAGAAGTAAACAATGACGGGAAGACTTCATTAATTAAAAAGCAATGTCTGCCAAGCTAGATTCATCATAAGGAGGGCCCATCCTTGAAAGGCCACTTAATGAGCAATCTGTCATTCGTACTACTGTTTTTTTTTAATGTAAGACACAGCAGGTAAAAATCTAGTAATGAAATTTTCAGTTATTCAGTAGCAGTCAATGGATGCAGAGACAGACAGAGCAAGAAGTCATAGATGTTCCTTGATATTTCTTTAAAATTGCTTCAGGATAACTTCATGCCATCCTTCTCTTCTTATCTATTTTAATCACTATCTGTCCTTCAAGGCCCAGTTCAAATTATACTTTCTCATTTCTCTCTTCTTTGAGTTCTATAACAGTATCTGATATTTATTGTTAAAGACATCTCTGAAGCACTCACTCACTATGTTGACTTTTATTCCAGGTACTACTAGGCAATAAACTACTTGTAAATTATTTTTGAATGAAGGGATCTTATCTTATACTTTAAAAGCAATATATTATGGAGTGGGGGTGGGGAGGGGAGAATTTTTTTTATTATTAAAACTTTTTATTTGAAAAACATATGTATGGGTAATTCTTCAACATTAACCCTTACAAAGCTTTCTGTTACAAATTCCCCCCCCCAGTCCCCACCCCTTCCCTAGATGGAGGATATCTAATACATGTTAATTATGTTAAATACTTGACAAATCGAATATATGTATTCATATTTCCACACATCATTTTTATGCAAGAAAAATCATATCTACAAGAAAAAAAATCAGAGAAAGGAAACACAATGCAAGCAAACATCAATAGAGAACATGAAAATGTTATGTTGTGTTCCACATTTCACATCCCTCTCTTTGAGTGTATATGGCTTTCTTCACTGAACAATTGGAACTGGTTTGAAACATTTCGTTATTGAAGAGAGCCATGTCCATCAGAATTGATCATCATATAGTATTGTTGTTGCCGTGTATAATGATCTCCTGGTTCTTCTCATTTCACTCAGCATCAGTCCATGTAAGTCTCTCCAGGCCTCTCTGAAATCATCTTGTTGGTCATTTCTTACAGAACAATAATATTCCATAACATTAATATACCATAATTTATTCAGCCATTCTCCAATTGATGGGCATCCATTTAGTTTCCAGTTTCTAGCCACTACTAAAAGGGCTGCCACAAACATTCTTGCACATGTGGGTCCCTTTTCTTCCTTTATGATTTCTTTCGGATATAAGCCCAATAGAAACAATGCACAGTTTGATCACTTTTTGAGCATAGTTCCAAATTGCTCTCCAGAATGGCTGGATCCGTTCACAGTTCCACCAACAATGTATCAGTGTCCCAGCTTTCCCACATCCAGGAGGGGAGAATTAATCATTTAAATATCAACAAGCAGTTATTAAGCACCTACTAAAACAGCAGTAAATAAAGCATTGGGTTTGGAATCAGGAAGATTCCTCTTCCTGAGTTCAAATCTGGCCTCAGACACTTAACAGCTGTGTGACTCTGCATAACTCACTTGTATCTGTTTACCTCAATTTCCTCATCTGTAAAATGAGCTGGAGTTGTTAAATGGCAAAGCCCTCCAGTATCTTTGTCAAGAATACATCAAGAAGTGAACACAAGTAAAAAAATGACTCAACAATGAAGAGTATAGCACTAGGATACATACTAATGATGTAAAGACAAAAGTAAATCAATTCCTGCCCTCAAGAAGTTTCCATTCTATTAGGGAAGAGAACTGTATCTAGTGAAAAGCAAGTACAAAATAAATATAAGGTAAATTAGGAAGAGGGACATTAACAGCCATAAGGAACAGGAAAGACTTCTTGTAAGTGTTTTCCAGAAATTAGAGATGACCAATCTTAAGACAAAAAATGGAATGGCAAATATGAGTAATACAGAGAAAGCCAGTCTGACTAGACCATAAAGTTCAGGAAGGGGTACAATACATAATAGGGTTGGAAAGGTGGATTAGGGCCAGGTTGAGAAAAATTCTTAAAACCAAAAAGTTGAGCTTCTGTTTGATCCTAGAATTTATTGAGTAAGAGAATGACATGGTCATAACTGACCTATGAATCATTTTGGCTAAAGGATTAGACAGTGGAAAGACAAACTGGCAGCCTCTAGACAGAGTTCAAAGAGATGACAAAGGCTTAAATAAGGGTGGTCAATATGTGAGCAGAGATATATGGATGTAGAAATAATACTTGACAACTGCTTGAATATGTTGCTGTGAGGGAGAAAGGGTAATAAGAGGTAATACCAAGGTTCCAAAGCTCTGTCACTCAAAGGATGATCGTGTTACTCTCAATAGGCCCTGGATTTAGGTAGCTTTATCCTGGAGGCTTATACTATCTGTGTGACTTTGGTAGTTGCTTCTCTCTGAATCTTGGTAGTCATCTTTAAAATGGGATTAACTACCTCATAAGCATGATATGAGAACAATCAAATATATGTAAAATGCTAAATTCAGTGATAAAGATATATTATTTCCATCCATGTATTTTATATTCTACCAAAACTGAACTATGACTTTATCTCTTCTCTATACTTCTGCTCATATTATTTCTATTTCTGGAATGGAACACACACACACACACACACACACACACACACACACGCATACACAAATCTAAACCCTTTAGATGTGTTGAAGTCTCAGTCTTTCCCATTTTAAAATCCTAACCAGAGTTCACACTAAGGCACAACTAAGAGGAAGCCACTGAAATTTTGTCCCAGTGTATAGAATTTAGAGGACACCAAAGCACTGATTGGGGTGTGTTCTTCCCATCTCCTCCCTTGCCTGTTCCTACCTTCTCTCAAAATACAATATGCCTTCTTCTGCAGCCAGATATTTAGAAGGTGAAGAAATCCAAAATTCCTCCCCTGTAATGCTTGGCTCTTAAAAGATGAATTAGAATGTCAGCCCAACTCTTGTTTCCTTCCCTCATCGACTGCATCCTTATTCTTCCTCATTCTCCAAAGTAAATATCTTTGAATAGCAAAGAAACCTCACTGGTCCCCAGAAACACTTTTGTGACAGATACATCCCAGATTCTCTCTTTCATAAAGACTTCCTTTGATCTCCAGCCCCACAGGGAAAGTAATCTCCACTTCCTCATAACATTTTGGCCCTGGTTTTGGAGGGAAATGATAGACATTCATATCCAAACTGTGTTACTTTGAACAAGTTATTGGACCTGGTTTTTCTTATCTACAAAATGAAGTTGGACTATGATATATCTGAGGCATCTCATAACATTAAATCTCTCATTTGCTATCATGACATTTTGCAGTGATCTTAAGATCACTTTTAGTTATCATTTTGCAGTGATCGTAAGATCACTTTTAGTTATATTTATTTGTATACTTGTCTCATCCTCTACAAGACTCTAAGCTCCTGAAAGGAAAAGAAATCAGTTTCTTATTTATCTTGTCTCTCCTCCAGCACTCAAAATAGAGCAATGAGTATTAGGAAAATTTTACTTAAATTTTGATGGATAAATAAATTGCTTCATTTGTTACTGGAAGAGATACACATGGAGCAATCTGAAAGCATACACCATGGTCTTGGAGATTCCATTCAACCACTGGCTAATATATCACCTATTTGAGATTTCTGGTAATTACACACACACACACACACACACACACACACACACACACACACACACATATTTGATACTGTACTATATTGCTCTTTCATTCTGCTTAGTTCAGTCCATGATAAGAAGCATTTTGTTTAACATAGAAATTGAAAAACTTTAATGTCTCTCTTACTTTCCTCTTGCTTATCAAGACAGAAGCAGGCAGGGGAGGTATTTCAAGTATAAGCCCTTGGTATTTATTCTTGTATTTTTATTTTCCTAAACATCTGTAAGTTATTCTTCACTAGAAATTAGTTTGCTAGAATTTTATGCTAGCATTTTGTGAGAAGAGAAATTTAGTACTTGACAGTAGACCATGTAATTAGGCAGGCACATTTCTTTCTGGTTGTGTGTTTTTTCCTGATGAATTAGCCAACATGAATATTAGGTTTCCAGAACAAGTAATATTCAGTGAAGAGATGCTTCTCCAGATGTTACTACATTCTTTTTTATTGTTCCAAATAGGTCAAAGGGTCTGGGAGATACTTGACAAGCCAGTCTCTCTGAAAGAGAAGACATTGATTCAGAAAGCAAACTTGAAGGACAAGTCTGTAAACTGTGTTGCTGTGTGATGTTGGCCATAATATTTGATTGGCCTGCGAATCAATTCCCATTTGTTATGAGAAGAATCTAAGTGAAAGTGAAATGAGAGTCAATTTGAAAATGCTTTGAAAATTTTAAATGTGTCCAATTTATTCTTTCATTCATTCATAAGATTTATAATTCTATCTATCCCTTCAATACAGAAATGATCACAAGATCATGCTTGTATAGAGCTTAGTGGCTTTACACAAATGATCTTATAACATTTCTGTGAGAGGGATGGCAAAAGTATATTAGCAGTTTGGTGACTAAAAAAAAGGCAAAAAATGAACACTTACTTAAGTGTAACTGATAAAATCAACTTGTGAAAAAACAGCCTCATGAGAGTCACTGTTATGAGAAATGGATAGAGAACTGCATCTCAGATGAATGCCTAAGAGGTTCTGTTTGAAGGTGGAGCAATGAATAAGGTAAAGATTGCTGCAGGAAATTATGGTCCATTAGCTCATTTGCAAATGAATGGTTTTAGAGTTTTAAATTTTATAACTGAGAAAAGTATGAATCAAATAATACCTACTTGGTTCATACCTAACCAAAGGATAAGATTTCTTAAGTTTCAATCTCCTAGCAATTTGGAACTATGCTCAAAAAGTTATCAAACTGTGCATATCCTTTGACCCAGCAGCATTTCTATTGGGCTTATATCCCAAAGAAATCATAAAGGAAGGAAAGGGCCCCACATGTGCAAGAATGTTTGTGGCAGCCCTTTTTGTAGTGACTAGAAACTGGAAGCTGAATGGATGCCCATCAATTGGAGAGTGGCTGAATAGATTATGGTATATGAATGTTATGGGATATTATTGTTCTATAAGAAATGACCAGCAGGACGATTTCAGAGAGGCCTGGAGAGACTTGCATGAACTGATGCTGAGTGAAATGAGCAGAACCAGGAGATCATTATACATGGCAACAACAATACTATATGATGATCAGTTCTGATGGACATGGCTCTCTTCAACAATGAAACGTTTCAAATCACTTCCAGTTGTTCAGTGAAGAAAGCCATATACACCCAGAGAGAGAGGTGTGAAATATGGACCATAACATAACATTTTCATACTCTCTATTGATGTTTGCTTGCATTGTGTTTCCTTTCTTTGATTTTTCTTTCTTGTAGATACAATTTTCTTTGCACAAAAATGATGTGTGGAAATATGTATACATATATTCAATTTGTCAAGTATTTTAACATAATTAACATGTAGTGGATATCCTGCCATCCAGGGGAGGGGTGGGGACTAGGGGGGAAAATTTTGTAACAGAAAGCTTTGTAAGGGTTAATGCTGAAGAATTACCCATACATATGTTTTGCAAATAAAAAGTTTTAATAAAAAAAGTTTCAATCTCCTAAGGTAAAATTGAGTCATTGACTAAAAAAAGACATTGATATGAGGCACTAGATAGTATTAAGTAGTCAACAGAAAGAGAAGCTCTTAGAGAAAGCTTTAGAATGAAACACACAGAAGAAGCAGGATAGTGAGCTTAGAACATAGAGAGTCACAAAAAGCTGGAGACAGAAAACCCAGAATATTTTTAGCTGACCCAGATGATTCTTCAGCTACTTTGCTAACAACTTGCTCTTTGGAGGTGAGGTATTGCTTTGCTGATTGGCTGGCCAAAGGTTTGACCAGCTGTTGGAAACTCAGTGGAAAAGAGTTCATTCTTGCTAACTGAAGAACTATTGGGACGATTGTTCTCAAAAGGCATCTACAGCTGAAAAAAAGAACACTTTTCAAGGGTTCCTGCATTGCCTTCTACTTCTCTAGTGTAGGATGAAGAACCATAGGGGAGAAAATAGCCTTTGCACCTATTTTGCTGGTAATTTTCTCTGTGAAGTGGCTTGGAGCTGATTGAGCAAAATTAAAATCTCCAGCTATTTGAGGATCCAAGGAGAAAGTAGTTCTCTTGCTTAGAGTAATCTTATGCTACTGAAAGAATGGATATTTATTTTCTTAGTCCCTTGCTGAAAATATCTGGGAATGAAAAGAGTTTATCACTACTTCGTTGACTTGAAAGAAGGACTGACTTTACACAATAGAATAATGGTGTGGTTTCATTAATAGTGGATAACTACAAATAAGCAGCTTTATGTAGTACAAAGTATTCCAGAAGGGATCAAAACCTGCAGTCCAAAATTATAAGTTTGCCCTAAGGGAAAATAATTTTCCCATTCCTATGAATCCCTGCTAAGTTTGTATGAGTGTATGTCCCAGATATATACCTGGATTCTGATGTTTAATTATTCCCATTTTTGCATTCTATTGAGTAAATGTTTGTTGTTGCTTTTGCCTCATTATGTAGTAAATAGGATATGTTTGAGTTACTAGCTTTGGAGTTAGTAATATTGTGTAAACAGGAAGCATACCAATTGGGACTAGAGCTATTATGATAAACAGTGGGAGTGTATTTATCAAACACCAGACTTACTCTCTGGAATTCTGAGACAGAATAGCCACATGGTGGTAGCTTGTCTCTAGACCTCTCCCAGACCTGCCTACATGATTGCCAATTGGGGTGAGTGAGCCAGCCCAGGCAATGAGAAGAAAGGCACTCCACCATTTTCTAGGCAACAGAAGTATCATTTCTGTTTTATGAGTGAGGAAACTAAGAGCCAGAGAGGCTGGATAATTTGCTTAAGTTTCATAAATGGTGAGTAGCAGAGCCAGTAACAATACCAAAAATAGCACTCTTCCATTACATCATGTTGCTTCTATTAATCAGTCATTCAATTAATTAGAATACTCTGTCATTGCTCTGGTAGAATGTGTTGTTTAGCTGTTTGAATAAACTTGATGCTTGGCTCATCTTGTCAAGTCTTTGGCCTCTCAATTAGTAGATCCAAAACATACATTCCATCTGTTGTCAACTATTTTTGCCACATGATCTTCCCTGTATCTCTTCATATGATTAATTATCTCAAATAAATATATGTGAAGAGAATGCTATATTCAGGGGAAGTTAGTTACAGGTGTTCCTCTTTCTGTAGGGAGAGCTCCTTTTACTTCCTACCATTTCAGGGAAAGCTCAAGACTCATACAGATCAGTATGTGTAATTATTCAGAAGATCTGTAGGATTACCAGGAAGTAGCCAGAGTTCTGGTCTATGTGTGTATATAAATACATATAAGTATATATGTGTGTATATATATATACATATACATATATAATTTTATTTTGGTTACACATATAAATTCAATTTTAAAAAATTTATTTCTTTATGAATAATGTTGGAAGAAGAAAATCAGAACAAATGGGAAAAACCATGAGAGAAAAATAAAACAGAAGAGAAAGAAGAAAAAAGTGAATATAGCATGTGTTGATTTGCATTCAGTCTCTATTGGTCTATATGTCTTTGAGAAGGTTGAGATCTGGCCTAGATATCATAAGTCCAGAAACAAGGATGGATTTTTCTGTGTGTCAAGGTAGAGAATCTGAGCAAGTTAAATGTGGATATTGGGAGCACTCTGAGAGTTGACATGAGAGCAAAGAATTTGTGAAAGGGGAAGAGATTGAATTCACAGTAGAGTATTTTTTTAGAAGTGACCAGAGAATAGAAGCTAAAAGCCTATGAGAGTAAAGGTGGGGATCCCTGTGTATAGAAGGGCTTACCAGATAATTTCATACTTATATGGTCATTCTAGTATTTGGGAGTACACAGGACATAGAACTGCAAGACCTTGCTGCTTGTAACTCCCTCAATGTTAACCATGCAAAGCAAGTTGATAAGAGCTGTAGGAGTGTCAATATCCTTTTGTGTCATATTTATATCAGAAATCCCAGTACAAGACCACTTTTTCCCAGAACAAGGATTCCAACACAAATTGGGTTGTGTGCAAAGGCTGTATGCTGGTTGCAAATAAATATTACCTTAGATTGTACGCTATACCAAAAAAACTACTTTTCTGGCTTTTTTTTTCCCACAAAGATTGCAAAATGGAAAAAGTAACTAAAGTTCTTTTAGGTAAGTAATTTCAGTTTACCAAAAAACTCATTCAAGCAAGAAACATTTATTAAACGCCTACTATGTGCCAGGCACTATGCTAAGTTCTGAGAATACAAAAAGAAGCAAAAGACAATGTCTACTCTTGAGTAGCATCTAATGGGGGATTCAATATGTAAATAAATACATGCAAAACAAGATATTTGCTGGATAAATAGGAAATTGTTAGCAGAGAAAAGGCATTAGAATAAAGAAAAATTAGGGAAGCCTTCAGGTTTTGGATTGATTTAAACTAAATATATTTAATATAACAGATTAATATAATAGATCAAAACAATTATCCTTAGCTAGAAAATGACCCAGAACTCAAGTTAGAAGACCTACCTTTGACTTCTATTTGTTGTTGTACAAGTTATTCATCTGTCTGGACCTCAGTTTCCTCATCTGTAAAATTTGGATATTAGATGAACTAGATATTCCTTCTAACTCTAAATCATATGAAAAAAAGATGAACTTGTGGTTTTTCTGTTTTTAATTGACTGAATTTATTGATTATTTAGTGAAGAAGGTGGGAAATTTTGGAAGGCAGACTTATTGACATTCTCATTTTCAGCCTTTCTTTGAATGTACTTCTTCTGGGAGCAAGTGTTCTATAATCTATTAATGCCACTTTTCCCTTTATTTTCTTCCCTATGGGATTTCTAGGACAAAATGATTTCCTATAGTTAAATTGTAAATAAAAGGGGAACTAACACCAAAAATGTAAGAATATGGACTTTCAGAATCAACTTTGTCTTCAGGATAAGTTTCCAAAATCAGAAGCATTTACATTCTCTTCTCAGAATTTCAAAGTTAAAAGGAAATTCAGAGAGCACTCAATTCAACACATACTAAGAAGAACCCTCTCCCCTTTCCTATATCTCTGACATCTCTGATGGTTAAAAAGTTTTTCCTTCTATTGAGTTCAAATTTGTCTTTCATGACTTCACTCCACTGAATCTAGCTCTGCCATCTGAGACCAAGTCTAGAACCAAGAAGAATAAATCTAATCGCACCTCCTTAAAAATGTATTAAACACAGAAAATCAATCATCCCATTTCCTATAAGAGTTCTCATTTTGGAGACAGGTTGACCATGCTGCTTTTTCATACACATGCAAGAATCTAGTAAATTCTTTGCAAGTACTTTAAAATGATTGAAACATTGGAAACCTTGCATTACCCACCTCAACCCAAGTTCTACTGATCTGTGCCCTGATTTCTAGGAAAGGATTTCAAATACCATTTCTGTCTATCTGTCTTTGTAGATGCTAACCTTCAGGCATCCTTCTGAATTCTACTTTGCTTTTCTGCTTTTCTGAATTCTACCTGCTTTTGGACTTGAATCCAATTTATCATCTTTCCAAATTTAGATAAATGGATTTGTTTACTACTTTCTCAAAGGTCATGGCAAGAACAATGGAAAACCATTGCAAAGGTAGTGAGATTATATATTTTTTCATCCTTCTCCTGTTTGCCTTGTTGTATCACTAGAAGAGTAGGAAAAAGCTGGACAGTAGCAGGAGGGCAGGTGTAAAATGATATCCAGTATCCAGCCTTACTACTTAACTCACTGTAGAAATTCAGGAAATTCACTTTTTAGAGATTTGTTTTAACCATTTATAGCAGGTGTCATCCTCTAGCAGAAAAATTCTTAATCATTTTTGTGTCACAGACTCCTTTAGCAGTCTATAAAAACCTATGGACCCTTTCTCAGACTAACATTTTTAAATGTATAAGAAAAAATACATAGGATTTAATAAAATATTATCATCAAAATATTTTTAAAACATATCATGGGTCCCAAGTTAAGAATCTCATGGATCTTTCTGGTCCTGGACCTGGCCACTATGCATGGAATACATATGCCAACAGATTTTGCATAAGAAGCATCTCCTTGTGACTCCTGAGTGTTCATGACAGAGGATAGGAGAGGTGATGTGTGTCAAAGATAAGTGGTGAATGAGAACAAAGAGGTGCCCACCTGGTAAGCTTTAAAGGAAAGAAATAAAATCACTTTCTTTTTCTCTTCCTGCTTTTAAAATGTATCGTATCACTTAGGACTCTGCCAACTTTCCCTTGGTAGTCTTAACATGTTGAGGAGGAAATTTCTCTACTTTTTTTCTCCCTAGATGCAGCTATGTTGACCATGAGGACATGGCAGATAGAACATGTATTTTTGCCTAGCTAAGCCTGAT
>JAJPUD010016045.1:0-35347 GCA_023553655.1 Myrmecobius fasciatus | reverse complement strand
TGTGAAATGTGGACCACAACATAACATTCTCATACTCCTTGATTGATGTTTGCTTACATTGTGTTTCCTTTATCTGATATATCGTTTGTGTAGACAAGATTTTTCTTGCACAACAATGACAATTTTGGAAATATGTATACATATATTCGATTTTCCAATATTTTAACATAATTAACATGTAGTGGATATCCTGCCATCTAGGGGAGGGGTGGGGAGTTGGGGGAAAAATTTGTAACGGAAAGCTATGTAAGGGTTATTGTTGAAGAATTACCCACACATATGTTATGCAAATAAAATAAAAAAATAAAAAATAAAAATAAAAAACATAGTATATAAAGATTACTGCACATAAAATTGCAAATCTATTGTGTACAATTTGTTATTTCTTTTAAATATATAGTAAAGTTATTAACATTTTAATATGTTTCCAAATAAAGATAAGGGTCTACCAAAACTACTATATTTCTGTTAATATTAATTCTATGTTATAGCTAAGCAAATCACTTTTCTTAGAACATTTGAGTGTCTCATTAATAAATGAATGTCCCTTAATAAATGAAGAGACTTCCATTGACACGCAGCAGCAATGAGCTCAGAGAATATGTGGAGGTGGCTGACAAGAACTGTTTGTCCCTTAAAGCTCCTCAAGTGAAAATCAGAGTGTCTCTGTAATATGTATGTGGTCCTGTGGTAATACTACTGATAACCTGACAGCTAGTCTCCAATAGCCCTGTTATATTTGACATCCCTTTTCTCTTCCTAAAACTTGGAGATATGGCTTCTAGTTCCTTAGAGGTCCTAGAAATTAAGAACTGAACTTCAGGAAAGAAAATTCACCTTGGCCATAAGTCATCTCTAAGGTCCCTTAAATCTAAATATAAGAGAGCTGAGTGGCCCAGGAATGCCAAGTGGTATGGGATCTCTGGAGAATTCTTAAACTTGGAAGCTATAGGGCCCTTTGCACTTCTCCTGGACATCACAATACAGTGATCCCTTCAGGGGATCAGGGAAGGAATACAGCATCCCTTCAGGCTGCTGCTGAACTGCTTTCTTAGTAAACCTATGCTTCAAAAGGCATACTCCAAGTACCTTGTGGGAGTAAGTGTTATCCTCAATCTATCTCTCAAGTAATGGAGAAGAAAAAGGGTGGAGGAGTACTTAACTTATATCAACTTCCTTTATAATAATTAGTTGGCCAGTTTAAAAAAAAAAAAAAAAAGATTGTATCTTATGGCTTACAAAAGACAAGAGGAAGGAATTGAAGTTACTATTCCTACTACTACCTCCTACTCTCCTATATACAAGCCACTGCCAATGCTTTTTTCCCCCTTTGCAACATCTCTTAAACATGTCTTTTCTCTCATCTGAAAATACCATGCCCTGATCACTTCACACCTGGATTACTGCAATAGCCTACTGGGAAATCAGCAGCATTCAAATCTCTCCCTTTCTAATCCACCCAGGCACTAAAGCAATTTTCCTAAAGTATAGGTCTGAACGTGTCACTGGCTCTCTATTGCCTCTAGAATAAAATATAAAAATATTATGCTTGATATTCAAAGCCTTTCATAATCTAGCCTCCTTCTACCTTTTCTCAGTCTCCTTTACGTAGTACTTCTCAACACATACTATTCAATCCAGTGACACTGGCTCTCTTGAAAATTCTAGGAATAAAATAATCTCATTTCTCAACTCTGAGCATTTCCATGTCTGGAATGTTCTCCCTCTTCTGTTGTACCTACTGACCTTCTTAGCTTCAAGTTTCAAGTAAAATCTCTTCTTTTACTAAAAGTCTTCTCCAAACCCTCTTAAATTCTAGTGGCTTCCCTCTAATTACTATTATTTCCTATTTCTCTGTGCTTTGTACATATTTATTTGCATGTTGTCTTCCCCACTAAACTATAAGTTTCTTTTGCCTCTTTTGTATCTCCAGCACAGTGCCTAACTCATAAATATCAACAGATTGACTCATAGAGGCATAAACACAGTGATTAGAGTTATAGTCCTAGAGGCAAGAAGACCTACGACACCTCCCTGTATAATTCTGGGCAAGTCATCTAACCTCTATTTGCCTCAGTTTCCTCATCTGTAAAATAGGGATAATAATCATATTATCCACCTCCCAGGATTGTTGTAAGAATCAAATGAAAAAAATATTTGTATAGTGCATTAGCACAGTGCCTTGGCACATAGAAGATGCTATATAAATGTTACTTTTCCCCCATTCCTTTGGCTCTGAGGAACACTGAGGGAACAGTTTTCCTTTCTCTTATGAAGTTATCTTCCCCTGGCATAGAGGTACACCACTGGCAACATAATGTTGACTATGAAGGTGAGTAAGGTCCTGAATTGAATGGTAACCATATAAGGAACAAGGGATGGAAATTAACTCATTAATTAATCAAAGATAAATTAAGTCAGAGTCTCACCTAATCAGTAGTTTTGAAGAATATAGCAGATAGGAAGAACTCAGATGAATTCAAAATACAATTCATAATAAAGAACTAATACTGAATATCGTACAATCCAAAAAGGAAACCAAAGTGCTTACTGGATTTTTTAGGTTTTAGAGAACAGATAGTCCTCACCTGGATATTCTAATGGGCCCCCAATTACCAAAACATCTAGAAATGTGCCTCAAATGAGGTCCAGAACAGCCACAGAATACCTAAAGTATCCACCAGTCTCTCCTTCTAGTCCTAATGTCCTTGTGGGGCCCATGTTTTTAGAAGTCCACAAAGATCAAGTAATGTGAGTCTTTGATAGGTACTTAAGGATGACCAGACCAAATGATTATGAGGTTTCTGAAGATGAAAACTTCCCAAAGTAAACAAGGTAGACTGATTTTGAAAAGCAGTTATTATCCCACTACGAGGCCCTAGTTGCTATTACTAAGTAATAAATAACTCTTCATTCAGAATTGCCTACTATGAGTTGGATGATGGAACAGAAGACCCCTAACAAGGTGAGTAGGGGAAAAAGGGTCTCCTACTTCTTTATGGGTCCCATTGTACCACTAATTCTGATCAGAGGATCCACTTAACTAAAGAATCTGAGATTAGGTCTGCTGGGTTTTCAGGCAGACAATAATGTTATGTATTGGAATGAGTTTTTGAAACCACATCTTTGTTGTCATGTCATCACAGTAGGGAAACCCTACCTCCCAAATAGCAAATCCTTAAAAAATAACACTACCCCAGGGTTCTCAGGTACAGCAGCTTTTTGGGTGCAGTCTCTAAGAAAATGTATTTGAAAAGAATAGACTGTTTTTAAACATATACTGTTCCATAACCTCAAGCTACATGACCATGAGCAAAAAACTGCTTAAAGCTTCAAATATTTTGTTTTAGTGCCTACACAATCACCTGGGCTTCAATATGAGTGATCCATAAGGGGTTCTGTACATCCCAGGGAAATGGCTCAGGTAACTCTCAATTGGCAGATCTGTTTTCCTCATTATAAAAGGCTTCAGGGACCATGGAGTAAAATTGTTGGGAGTGGCTCAATTTCTAATGACATGGGAGAGATGAAACTATCTTTACCTGATTATGCTGACTGTGAATTTATATGTAATAAAAGAGATCCCTTAAACCCACCTAGTGGCATCCTATGTCCAGGTAAGGGACAATCCTTACCCAGCCCCTAGTGTAAGTAGAAGGCACTCACTTCAGGAGAGACCTCTAATGGAACAAATATTTTGTATCATCACTCTAACAGAGCCATCAGGAAGAAGTAGGCTTTAGTGGGTAATTTAGCAGGGAATACCAAGCACCAGTACTTGGAGAGCCTTGGTATCAATTTAGATCACAGGTCAGGATGCATGTAAAAAGCTGATAACCATGTCATAACCACTTTACTGATGAACTTGAAGTAAAAGGTGATTAAGAATTGCAGGCTATACAGAAATGTCTGTGCTATGGCCCCAGCGCTCCTGAAGCAGCTGCAGTTCATCAATCACCACTTTGTATTAGGAAATCCACTGTGACAGGATATATTTGGCAGCATCAGACTGCTGAGGCCTGAGAGTTGATCCTCTTGAAAGTAGAAGGAAAAGTCTAGGATCTCTGGCTTTTGTTCTCCACATTTTTTTTCTTATTATGAGGGAGGGAAAATAATACTTTTTTCTTCTTTTTCCCTTTTCTCCTTAGTATTGACCATATCAAGAGGTCTGTACAATAAAAGCCCTAAAAGCATTTAAGTTGCAAAGGGATTTCTAGAAGATTCTTAGGATCCTGGCACTCTGGGGCAGTCTATGACAGTACTAATATAAAAATAGGAACCTTGGGGTACATTAAGTCTAGTATCTATCTAGAAATGTGTTAGAAGAGCATCAAGCACATGTTCTTAAAAACAGGCCTTGAGGCCAGCAAGATCTTGGTTCTGGCCTGTCAAACTATAAAGAGCAGACATAGCTAATCCTCAAAAAGTCACAAACTAAGAGAGACAGGGTTCAGTAGTGCATCCCTCAAAGCACATGGCACCATAGCAAGAGAAAGGATAACTTCAATAAACAGCTATCCACATAGAGGGAAGACAGGAATTAGGGAGATGCAACATGATCTCCAAAATCTGACTGGCCCCTATGAGGGCTATAGGAAAGACAGAGCCAATTTATATTTGAAGATTATGAATAGAGGAAATGGGGGAGGAAGAAAAAGGACTATTACCAATAAAGAGAGAGATAGTGAAAAAGCATGGGATTCTGACATAAAAAGGACTACTAGAGCCCATGCCATGCTACCCACCATTGATGTGGCAAAAACATCAAGACTATAGAAAGAATGGGGTTTGCTCATCCCATCCAACTAAGTAGGATAATAGATATAGGGCCTAGACAATAGTAGATAGAGTCTAGAGTCAGGAAGACCCATCTTCCTGAGTTCATTTCCATTCTCAGACACTTACTAGCTTGGTGACCCTGAGCATTTTACTTAATCCTCTTTAAATCAGTTTCCTCACATGTTAAGTGAGCAGAAGGAAATGGCAAACTACTCCAGTATCTTTGCCAAGAAAAACCCAAACAGGGTCACAGAGTCAGTCACATCTGAAACAATTCAAACTGGAAACCGAATTAAAACAACTCACACTTATCAGATTGACTAACATGACAGAAAAGGAAAATGGTAAATGCTTAATGGGATATGGAAATAGGTACACTAATGCATTGCTTGAAGTTGTAAATTGGTTCCAACTATTTTGAAGAATAATTTGAAAGTATGCCCAAATAGCTTTAAAATTGTGCATACTCTGACCCAGCAATACTAACACTAGATCTGTACCAGAAAAAGATCAAAAGGAAAAAAAAAAGACTTTAATGAACTAGATATTTATAGCGGCTGTTTTTTGTGGTGAAAAAGCACTGGAGATTGAGGGGATGTCCATCAATTGCTGAACAAGCTGGTCAGTTCCAAGACAATTATAGAAAGGACAGAAAAGCAATTCAAAGATGCAATTTCCATGGTTCAAATCACCTATGGTTGAAATGTGACAAATCAGAGAACACACAGGTTAAAAGAAGTTTACAAGTCTTATATGGTCAAAGAGCTCACATCAGAATCATCATACAGCTTTATCTATTAAAGTGGGGAATACTTTGCCCATAGGTAGGCCATATAAGGCTCACAAAATTATTTCCTAAGGCAACTGCAGGCAATGATAAGCTGAAAGGTAAATAGAACAATCTCCCACTGCTTGAGTTCTCTAAGTTGATAATTTTGTTTGGTTCATGAATGATGTTATAAATATCCAAATGGTGTTTGGCAGAAAAAAAGGTTCCCCACCTCTGTATTGGTATATGCCAAATATGTTGGGTACTCAATAAACATAATGCACCTTACTTAAGTGGAAGGACTATGGAAGAATGGCTAGTTTCATTTTGATAGGTTAAAATTTTAAACTTCTGACCTATCAAACTTTACGCAAAACATTCAGCACCAGAAATTTTGGGGGTACGTAAAAAGCAATAACTATTCATTTCAGTTAATTCGCAATAATCTGTGATAAATATATCAAATGCTGCAAAATGGTGAATAATTTAAGAAATCCTTGCATTTGGCTTTTGGAGTATATTTTTGAATGTATATTTGAACAAAACTGGTATACTAAGACTCACATACTTTAATTAAATTGAAACTACAATGCTGAGAACTGATGCAGGAATTAGAAAAGTGACAAATATTAGCATTCTTTCTCATGCTGTTTCCTACAGCATAAGAGTAAGGCACTGGCCTAAATTACTTCCTATTAAAAAAAAGTACAAAAGTTAACTGATTATAGTAAGAAAAAAGTTGGCCCATTCAAAATAATGGCAAAAGAATATCTACTTAGCAGAAAGAAAATGAGAAATTAGCATTTGGTCATAAAAAAAAAATTGCAACTCTTCAAGACAAGAGTTAAAACTTTTGGATGACTCTTAAAGTTGTATTTTCTAAATGGTAATAAATGCTATAAAACACAATTATCCTACATAGAGAAATATTTTATTATATTATTTGAAAAACTTTATTTATTAATATTATTTCAACCTAGCTTGATATGCTTAGTAACTGTCTAACTCAAAGACTTATTAGAGAGATCAAAGATGCTCCCAAGGGAAGCTGGAAGGCTGAAGGGAATGTCTTAAGATTCCTAGGTCTTGTCAAGGATTTACCCAATGCTAATCTACTGAGTTTCCCAAATTTACAGTGTTTATGTGTTATATCACAATCAGCCTTAATTTGAATGTTTAGGAATACTGCTATACATTTCAAGGATCTTGGGTGGGAACTGCCCTCTCTACAAAATAACAACAGCTAAATGAAGTTCCTGGGTTAGTCTTTTTTGAGCTCCTATATAATACAAACCTCAGAGAGATTAGACAGAGCCTTTTTCTGGTTTTCTTCTCTCAAAAAAAAAAAAAGAAAAAAAAGATAAATTTCTTTCTTAAAATTATTTTGGATTTTGAGGCTTGTTCTCATGACTAACGATTATAATGAGGAATGATAGTATTTCCTTGGTGGTTGGCCCAAGTAAACCCAAAAGTTCTCTAAGACCATGAGAGATAAGAGTCTATTTTTAGGACTGAGTAGAGGAAAAATCCAAACAACACCAGCTCAAATCAGATAGGGTGAGAGTCCCCCAGGATTCAGGTTGAACACAATCAAGTCCATAATCTTAACTCTGGAAAATTAAGGGGCTCTGTTTGGCCTTAGATCCAGGGAAGACTCAGGTGGAGTCTTAACCCAAAATCATCTAAACCACAAACTAGTAATTCTCCTGATTTCATCAGATTGGTAAGAAGCTGAAGAAAATCTAGTTAAAATGGGACTAGTTCTTTGTTAGAATATTCTCTTTTTCTTTCCCTTCCTATAGTTCTCTTCACCTTACTAGAAAACTTGTTTTGTGAATCGCCAGAAATCACTAAGAGACAGCAAGATAGTCATTCTGTAATGCTCAGGGAGAAACTGAGGCAGTATCACACATTGGAAATTAGATAATATTTTACTGATGTTAATTGAGAGTTCAGAATCCATATTTATGGATCGGAACTGCTGAGACTCTTGTCTCAAAGCACACAGTCCATTGTGAGCGTAGACTGACAGACATGCCAGTCGACTGAATAGGACTAATGTCACAAAATATTCAGTACCTCATGGAGGGGCATCACGGGTTTTATAGTCTCCATAGCTCAGGGAGACAAAGGGGAACAGCTGAGAAACATCTGGGGTCCAAGGAAACTATAAATTCAATTCTGGCAGGTAGGGAGTAAAGAGTGCTGAGTTTGGGATAGGAAGTAAGTCTGGAGCCAAAAGATAAGGGGGATGTCGAGGCTGGCCATCTGGAGGTTTTATGACTCCTTTGGAATGTGAGTCCAATTATTTCTGATGATCAGGAAGTGGGGGCTGCTATTTTTGGTCAGAACAATTAAGGGAAACTGAAACAGAGCATCTGAGGGAAACTGAGACGGGGGAACTGTGGCACAACAGTTCTTGTCCTTTCTTGGTTAGTTGATTGAGAAGACTCTTCATTAGTGAAAGAAACTTGTATTTGGCAAGCTTTGAGCAGACTTTGGAGTTTCCACTTTAGATGTTCCCTAAAATCTCTAGATTTTCACAAGAACTTGTTTAGCCATAAGAACTTTGAGGGGGAACATTCATAAAGACTATTAAATAAGCACAGAAAAGGAGCTTAGAATAAGGGTGAAGCCTCATACCTAAAACATCCTATTGTGGTTCAATCATTTCAGTCACATCCAACTCTGTGACCCCATTTGGGATTTTCTTGGAAAAGATATGGGGATGATGTGCATTTCCTTCTCCAGTTTATTTTACAGATGAAGAAACTTAGACAAAGAGGGTTAAGTGATTTACTCAAGGTCACACAATGTGTGAAGTCAAATTTGATCCTTTGTCTTCCTGAATCCAAGTCCTATACTCTATCCACTGCACCTAGCAGCTCCTAACAGCTCTCCAAGTGAAAAATAATAAATAGGAACTTATTCTCATTGATGTTTTGATTAGATTTTCAGTGGGAGATAAGTAGGAAAATTGCTATTTTCTCTTTTTTTTCTCTGTCTTCACAAGTTTATCTAGATTAAAGATTGAAGAGATAAAGAGACAAATAAAGAAAGAAAATTATTTTCCTGATTTGTAGAAAATTTTAATGGCAATATAAAATTAATTGCAAATTTGTAACTAAAATATAATATCTTTACTGTAAATTTCCAAATGATTCTTAAAATATTTTTGTAACAGCTAAAACAACTTGGTGGATTTTAGGAGGTTTGCAGTTAGGATTAAAATTACATGCAAATTTCTCAGGCTGTTCCCTTTCCAGGAAGATGATAGAAAAGGTGATTTTTGCCTACCAGAAAATAAATAGAACTAAAGCTAATTTGTAATGACTCAACAAAATCCGATTGTTTAAGTATATCTATAGCAAAATCACCCAAATTAAAAGATTATGTAATTCAAGAAGTAAAACTTTTGCAATTAATTAGCATTTTTTTCTTATACATACAATTAGTGCTCCAGGTCCTACACTCTATCCACTGCACCTAGCAGGGTCTAACCACTCTCTAAGTTATGTGCAAAATAATGAGCAGGAACTTATAATCACTGATCTTTTGATTAGATTTTCTTTCTTTTTATTTATTTATTTTCTTGCTTTTTGCTGAGGCAATTGAAGTTAAGTGACTTGCCCAGGGTCACACAGCTAGGGAATGTTAAATGTCTGAGACCAGATTTAAACTCAGGTCCTCCTGACTTCAGGGCTGGTGCTCTATCCACTGCACCACCTAGCTGCCCCTTTTGATTAGATTTTCAGTGGGTGGTCTTTTTTACCCTAATGGTTTGACTGGATTTTAAAGAGAAGCAAGGTTCTAAAGTTTTGCAAAGGGGTTTGAATACTGTCTAAAAAACTGTCAGTAATCTAACTTGATGGAGGTGACTTTTTTCCATGAATCCAAATTGGTAAAAATGGTGACAAGCAAATTATCATTTGACATTTCAATCAATCCAGTTCTTATCTCTAATGTGGTAGGAACTATTTCATCTTTATCTATGTATCTACAGCACCCAGTACAGTGTCTGGATGCTATTAGATTATGAACTGAACTCATGAATAATGGGATAACAATGTTTAAAAACTGTTAAGCTGCTTAATTGGATATATTTTGCTTTAAAATGAATAGGTTTTTAGATGAAGCTATTGAAATTTTTTTTTTGGACAAAGTCATAATTCTGTGAGAGAAGCTGCTAACAACAGATAGTGAAATGTTTTGATGAGAAACTAGAACCAATCACAGATGAATTAAAAGAACTTACAAATGCTTATGAAAATCATAATTAGACCAGAAGAGTATATACTGAAGTTCTAGTGTCACTTAGAATTAAAGAGATCTTATTTTATATGAGGAATTAATAGGCAATACAGATCTTAGTCTGAAAGCTGTTTTTCTGAGTTTTGAACGCAAATGCATTCACTTGTGCAATTACAAAATATGGTTATTCTTAATTTATAAAGATTGATTTCTGCTCAAAAATGGATTTAAACTAGAAAAAATAAGAGAAGGCTTTAATACACACTGACATATGCTTACTGCTAACTTATCGTAAAATGAGAATAATAATAACCTGGCTCTAAGTTACAATTATTTGCTATTTATGGTGAAATTTCTTGGGACTATGTTTTGATCCTGTATCAAGTTTTGATTTCAAGTATGAATCGTCTGTATCATTCAACCAATAGTCTACCTCAAGAGAACTGCTAAAGAAGAATGTTTATGCATAGGAAGGTTAAGGGGAATGACCTTTGGTAGGTGAAAATAGGCGCTTCTTGATTCAATTTCCCCATTATACCATTTCTTTTCTGAACAGGAAATTTTCCCACCTGATAACTGAGGATAGGTACATTAATATGGAAATTTACTACAAGACTGATTATTAACTATGACTTTTACCTGGAATCAAACAATAGTAAGGGAGTTTTTCCTCTGTTGAGGTTTACATCAGGTTACTCTGTGCCCGCTCGCAAAGGAACTGTCTTAATGTTGTCGTAATCATATCCCACCTTTTTCCTTTTAAAGCAAATTTCTATAATTGGGGCAAATGAATTCAGGCTTTTTTATCACTGCAATACTAAAACATCTCAGAGTTTATTACAGTAGAACTAAAAGTATGAAAAATATTGTTTTTCACAAGAATTTGTGACTGATACCACATCCTAAACAAATAGGTAAAATGCTAATGTTATATATTTAGATCTTTGAATTATCTTATTCTTTCAAGACAATATGAGGATATTGCTCTATATTGATGATTGCTTGCACTGGATTTCCTTTATCAGATCTTTTTTGTTCATGTAGACACAATTGTTCTAGCACAGCAAGATAAGTATGGAAACATGTATACATATATTCGACTTGTCAAATATTTTAATATAATTAACATGTAGTAGACTTCCTGCCATCTAAGGGGGGGAGGGGAATAGGGGGGAAAATTTGTAAAGGAAAGCTTTGTAATGGTCAATGTTGAAGAACTACCCATACATATGTTATGCAAATAAAAAGCTTTAGTAAGACAATATGAGGATAAGATATATCCTCAAAAAAGAGGGTTGATAGGATAAATTTTTCAATATTAATGGACTGGTAAATTTTACTTTGAAAAAGTAAAAAATTAAACTGTTTCCTCTAAGAAGTAGGATATAGACTTGTGTGTGTTTATATATATGTGTGTATATATATATGTTTATATATATATGCATGTGTGTACATATACACACACATACATATATTTACTGTGTTTCCTAAAAACATGTTGTTGAATTCAGATTTTTAATTGGCTGATTCTGTTTTATAGGTAAATTCATCCTATTCACATTCTAAGATATAATTACTCTTATATTTCCCTCCTTCCTATTTTTCCTCAATATTATTTTTCCCCTATTTACCCTATCCCTCCCTCACCTGTCAAATTTATTTCTAAAAACTTTCTTGTCCTAACCCTCCTATTCCTATCAGAGTCCCTCCCTTATCCACCCCCATCATATCATCTTGACTTATTTCTTTCTAAATATAGAATACTTCTAGAAATGTATGTTGTTCCTCCTTTAATCCATATCTAATGGGAGTAAATTCCAGCACTACTCCCTCCAACTTACTTCTGTATCAATATTTACTCTTTTCTATTTCTCTCTACAGTTTACTTTTTAGAATATTCTATCATAACAGCTCAGCCCAAGCACTTCTTTCAAATTACACAAATAATGACAATCACAAGAGTACTAATGTAAAGAGTACTAATAACCAAGTAATCTCATTGAGGCCTTTATAATTGTTCTTTAATGTTTAACTTATATTTCTTCTTGATTTTATATGTCAAATTTTCCATTAAGTTGTGCTGCTTTTGTCATAAATACTTGAAAGTCTTTCAGTTCATTAAATAGCTTTTTTTTTTCATTCAGAATCATACTTAACTTTGCTGAATAAGGGTGTCATAACCCCAGCTCTATAGAATACAGTATTTTTGCCCCATGAAATATGGTATTCCAAGACCTATCATTTTTCAACTAATTGGTGTCATGTAAATCCTTACTGTAGGTTTTTTTTTCCTTGTTGCTTACAATATTTTCTCCTTAACTTGAAAATTTGGATATGATATTGCTTTAAGTTTTTTCTCCTGGAATCTCTTTCAGGTAATGATTGGCAGATTTTTTTTTCTAATTCGGCTTTGCCTTCCTGTTCTAGAACTTCAGAGAAATTTTCCTTGATAATTTCTTGTAATGTATCAAAATCTTTTTTTTAATTGTGTTTTTCAGGAAGACCAACAATTCTTAAATTGTCTCTCCGCAATCTGTTCTCCAGATCAGTTGTTTTTCCTATAAAGTGTTTCACAATCTCTTCTATTTTTCATTTTTTTCATTTTGTTTTATTTTTCTTGGTATCTTATAACATCTAGCTTCCCTTGTCCAGTTCTAGTTTTCTAGGAATTATTTTCTTCCTTGAGTTTCTCTATTTTCAGTTGCTGAATTTTCTTTTCATAATTTTCTTGATTTTCTTGACTTTTCCCCCCTAATTTTTCCTTGACCTTATTTGATTTTTAAAATGCTTCCAAGAACTTTTTTTGTGCTTGGGACCATTTGATGTTTCTCACTGGAAAAAGGGTGAGCTTTTTTTAGCTCCACTATCTTCCTCTGAATATAAACCCAGATATTTGCTGTCCCCATAATAACTATCTATGGTTCTTTTCCTTTGCTTACTCCTTTTTATTTTTAATGTTTTATTTTTAGCAGCTATTTATAATAATCAAGTTCTAGTCCTGAGGTGTAAGGAATGATGCCCCAAGTCTTAGGTCCTTTTTACTGTTTTTTCTGAGCTTTGTCCTGAGACCCAACACTGGACACTTCTCTCAACCCCTAAGCTAGGATGCTAATTCCAGCCGTACTATTATTCCCTGTGGTCCCTTGGTTGGGCTACAAAGTATAGCAGTCTTCTCTACTCTGGAACTGAAACTTCAAAGTGTGTGAATAAGATTGTCTATATTAAAATAATATATAATAATAATATATAATAATCTATCTCACTTAGAGATAGATTGATTGTTTCAAGTTTAAGGGGAATAGTGATTTCCTAATTTGATGTTCTTATAGCTCTGTTGTTAATCAGATTAACTCTATAAGGTTTGAGCTGGTTTTTACCACATAAAGTAGCTACTGGAAAACCATCTCTGCCCATGACTTGGAATAAGATATGTGGGTCTACTAGAAGGGGTTCCAGAGCTGCCCTGAGAATGAGGCTTATTTCAGAATTTCCAAAGAAAACTATTTCCAGGAACTAAATGGCTACATATAACAATTAGGAACTCAAAAATGAAACATGCTGATTTAATGAACACTGGGAATAGGTTACCAGGAACAAGGAGATTTTGTTATTTAATATTAATGATCATTATTGTATTCCTTCGGTTTTAATGTTCCATGGTGTTTATGTTTGACTTCAAGAAGAATCTGGCTAGATTCCTTTTATTTATTATTTGGGCTCAGAGCCATTTCTCCTGAAACTTTTTGGAAAAGCTGAAAGTTGAACAGTTAACCAAAAATTGTTGGTCACTTAATCAAAAGCTGACTTACAGAATAATAGTGTTAACTTTAACATTTTCCTGATAAAAGATAAAGGGAAGTGATTTAGTTATTTGTTAGCTATTCTAGTTAATTGAAGGTCAGTTAGATGACACAGAATGCTGGATCTAAAGTCACATAATTTTTCTTCCTAACTTCAGATCTGACCTCAGACACTTACTAGCTGTGTGATCCTGGACAAATTACTTAATCCTGCCTCAATTACTTATGTATAAAATGAGCTGGAGATAGAAATGGCAACCCAAATAGGGTCACAAAGAGGCAGGACAGAAAAAGACTAGATAAGAACAACTTAACACAATGTAATAACATCTTATCATAATTTAGTAAAATAACTAGTAAACTAAGAGATTTCCCTTAGGTTGAATTTTTTTTTTTTATTAGCTTAGTGATATGTAAATCTCCCCTCTCAACAAAGCCATAGTGAATCCTCTAATGAAAACTGGCTTCAATTTACCTATAGAGTCTGTTTAATGAAATCTGTTCTCCTTAAGACACATATATGTATGAGATTATGATTGCTTAACTAAATTTGTTCAACTTCTCTGACACTGAAGAAAACAAGGAATTATGACTTTTGTCTTACTCATAGGATCATGAGTAAGCTCTGTCCTGAGATAGTTCCCTGGCATAAGTCCCTTAAATTACAGTCCCAAAGACTTATTCAAATTGATTACTTTTTAACTATAAGAAATTGGGGAAAGTTTGTCACCAATTTAATTCCTATTTCTTCTTAAAGGAATTCTATTAAATTCTAGATGAAATAAATGAGTAGGACTCTATATTATGAGTTAATATAATTAACCCCGTCTGAAACCATAACCCAGCTTTCTACTTCTGTAACTGTGATTTCACTAGGAAGAGAATACTGGGCTTTAAGCCCAAACATGGAATTGTAGAGAAATATGTTATTTCTCTTTAGAGTACTTTATTAAAATTATCTGAACCTAGCTTGATGTGCCTAGAAACTGTCTAACCCAAAAAGTTATTAAAGCAGTCAGAGATGTTCCCAGGGAAGCTGAATAGCTTGAGGGAATGTTTAAAATCCTACCTGGATATTATCTTGAGTTTACCCAATGTTAGCCTATTGGATTCCCAAAATTTACGTGTTTATACTTATATCTCAAGGGACCTTCATTTGAATGTTTATGAAAAAGAAATATATATTTCAACAGACTTTGTCTGGCAATTGCTCTCTTTACAAAATAGCTTTAACTGCCAAGTGAAATTCCTTCTCTCTGAATGTATACAATGTAAACTGGACAGTGAGACTGTTTCTGGCTCCCAAGTGACAAAATAAATTTCTTTCTAAAACTATTTCAGATTTTGGGATTTATTCTTGCTGGTAACACTAAAAAGATGTGGAAATGGAAATTATGCTATAACAAAATTAGATTCTTCAATAGTAGTGTCTATAATACTTTATTTTTTGTCAATAATAAGAGCTTAATATTTTTATGTTTGCCAAGATGTTCACAAAAAATCTTTCATTTTATCCTCACATGGAAAGTAGTTGTTTTCATTCCTATTAGAAGTAACTGAATGTGCAGGCATTTGATGAAAGCAGCTGACTCCAGAGCCATGAATTGCTTGAAGAATAAACTGAGAAATCATTTTTATCATTTCTTTGAATACTCCTTGTTGCTACACCTGAGGACTGCCATTCTGTAGAATGTTCCAATCCTGTTTACATTTACAGTTCTGCCATTCCAAGAATTATATCCCATTCTCTCTGCCTTGGTATTCTATAAAATCTCAAGTTCAACCCCTTCTTCAGTCATTCCAGTACTTTAGTGCTCCATAGTGGTCCTGATTTTCAATTCCCTTGCCTCAATTAAAGATCATAGTTTTTGCTACATAGATTTTTTGGTTTAGTTTTTTAAGCTGACATATCTATTTTCAACCTCAGATAGGCCCAAGTACTAGCATGAACCTATTTTGTGTTCAGTCCAGATTCAACTTAGCACGTCACCATGGATAAGGGATCTCTTGAATTAAAAAAAGCTCTTGTCTCTTTCAGCTGAGTTCTTAGCTCTTTAATCAAGGCTATGTAAAAGACCCATGAGCAATCTTGAGTTCATTCCAACTGGTCTCCTAGAATAGGCAACAGCTGGGATTGTAATCATCAACTATATGTGGCTACTCCAAGAGGTCTCCAAAAAAGATGGCTGATGGGCTCTGTTTCAAATTATGCACTGTGTATTTTCAAGTAGTTGGATAATTGGAAGAATTTAATCAAATCTGATCTCTGTCACTGGCCAAAGTAGGGTTCTTTTGATTATAACAAAAATTATCTAGACAAAGTAGGGTCCTTTGGTATTTGGAAAACTGTAAAGGGCTCTAGAATTTCAGCTAAAAAGGGAAACTTACATTTGTGCACACTAAAATATTTTTAATTTTGTCACTATTCTTTATGTTAAAGTGTGTTATGTATAAGTGTATGTGTCTGTGAGTAAAAAGCAAACTACTTTTTTTCCTAAGTATATAGTCTACACACATATGTGCCTATATTTATAAACAGATCTATATTTATTACTACACACACACACACATATGTATATGAAATCTGATTCTTTGTGGAAAAGAAAGTAAATTGGAATTTTGGGGGGAAGGGACATGAAGATATAATAGGCAGGATATGAAATTAGGAAGACTTGGATTAGAAACCAATATGACATATAAGAGCTGTGTGGCCATGAGAAGTTAGCAAATCTGAGTTTCATGTTTTCACCTATAAAATGGGAATACCTACAGTACTTATCTCCCAGGAGTGTTCCAAGGATCCACTGAATTCATCTATTTAAAGTGCTTGAAACAATTAATAATTACATAAAAGATATAGAGACTGTTATCTGAGTTTTAGGATATGAAGTATAATCTCTACATAGAGGAAACCTATAGACACTTGGAAGTAAAAATACAGATGGCAGTTTCTCTTTTTGGCAAAGACAACTGAGTACTTGCTAAGAAACAAAGTGATGGAACAATGTAATTAATTCGATAGAGCAAGAAATGACCATTATAACTCAGGTCTGAGAAACCCAAAGCTCCCAATTTAGAAGGTAAGGGTGGGTGGGTGGAGGAGAGAAGAATCATTATCAAGAAATGCTGAGAAAACTGAAAAGTAGTCTGGCTGAAACTAGACATATGGTCTATGTAACAAGTTAACATCAAAAAGGGATTGAGACATAAATGGTGTTATCATAAACAAATTAGAGGACATGGAAAATTTTACCTTTCAGATATATGAACAAGGAAAGAGCTTAATGACCACCAAGTGATAGAATCATGAGAAGTACAATGAATAATTTTGATTTTTATTATTGTCGGTTAATTATTTCAGTCATACCTGGCTCTTTGTGACTCCATCTGGGGGTATTTTTGGCAGAGATATTGGAGTGCTTTGCCATTTCCATCTTTACATAAACAAAAACAATGTAGTCAAAAAGAAAAGGAAAACATGAAAGTGGATTTTTTTAAACAGCAAGTTTCTCTGATAAAGACCTTATTTCTCAAATATATAGAAAATTAAGTCAAATTTATAAAAAAATAAGAGTCATTCTCCAATTGATTTGAACATTTGTTCAAAGGATATAAACAATTTTCAAAAAGAGAAATCAAAGCTATCAAGTCATATGAATACACTGTAAATCATCATTTATTAGAGAAATACAAATTAAAATAACACTGAGATACCTCCTTACACCTAACAGAGTGGCTAATGAGAGAAAAGGAAAATAATAGATACTGGATGGATATGAATAAAAAGGCAAACTAATATACTACTGATGTATTATGAACTGGTCTAATCATTCTGGAGAACAATTTAGAAGTATGTCCAAAGGGTTATAAAACTGTGCATACCCTTTGATCAATAATACCACTAAGTTTATATCCAAAAGAGATAAAAGGGAAAGGACCAATATAAACAAAAATATTTATAGCAGTTCTTTTAATGGTGATGAAAAATTGAAAATTAAGGGAATGCCCATCAACTGGGGAATGGCTGAACAAGCTGTATCAGTGATTGTGATGGAATACTACTGTGCTAAAAGAAATAAAAAGTAAGGTGATTTCAGAAAAACCTGGGAAGATATATTTATATATAAGTTAAGTGAGCAGAACCAGGAGAACACTGGACACAATAACAGCAATATTTTGATGATCAACTGTGAAAAACTTAGCTACTCTGACCAAGTTCAAAGGAATTATAATGAAAAATACTGAGTGTAGAATAAAATCTACTTTTTTCACTTTATTTTTCTTGCCCCCCCCCACAAAAAATAAGGTAGCTAATACAGAAATGTTTTGCATAATTTCAAGTGTATATTTTTTAAGGTTAGCATGCCAATCAATAGCGTAATCTCCTTCCCATGATAATTTACTCTGCTAAACTCCTCTATGGATTTAGCCTATCACTCAATGGCGTACTCCTACCTCATGGCATATTCCCTTTAATGGCATCTTATTTCTGGTTAATTATTAATTCCAAAAGGGAATTTATCTTTCCCTTTATTAATTGTTAAAACCCCTTTCCATGCTAACGCCTGTGTGTTAACTCACATAATAAATAGCATTCCTTTGTAACTGTGATGAATGCCTAAAATATAATTTCTTTATGTCATGAACTGAATCTCTATTATGCTATTTTTAAATGATTTTTAAAAACAATTCTCCCAAATCTAGTTCATATTTACCACTCATGGTACTTATTACCTGGTGTTAATGTCCTCATTAAAAGGACAATAGATAGAAAGACAAGTCTAGAGTCAAAGGATCTGGATTCAGATCCTGGCTCTGCAATAGTATCTTTGTAACCTTCAGTAAGTACTCTAACTTCTCTGAGCCTCAGTTTTAGTATCTATATGAAAAGATTAGATAATCATCTCAAAGGTCTTTCAACTTAATGCTATTATTCACTCTCTTAAAATAGCACTTTCAGGCTAATTCGTTAAATGTCAGTTTTTAAGATTACATACACACACACTTTCCAAAAAGATACTATACTAAACACAGTTTAAAAACAGTAATCTGTAAGTCATAATAATTTAGTTATAAATTATTATAAATATACTTCTGGCTAAACTCTAAACAATGCATAAGCACAAATGCAAAAGTAAATTCACATTTTGCCACTTTTAATGTCATCTTCAATGAGTTTACTCACCCATTTCATTCATTACTGCTCTTGATTTGGAGACAAAGGAACTAACTTCCTTTAAATTCATTTGAGTTCTTTCCTTAAGGTCAGCGCCTGCAAAAGACATATATACATACATACACAAATTCACACATTCACACACACACACAAATAGAGAGAGAGAGAGAGAGGCATAAGTAAATTCATTATTATAATATTGTCCCACATAATTACCTATTTAATGCTGCTGATCTCCACACAAAGACCTCCCTTTCCCTAGAAGCCTCATGAGAAGAAAAAGGGGAATACAGAACTTTTTCCTATGAACTAACTCAAAAGGCACTGCCATCTTTCTTGTGTGTGGACTAGTAATATACTTTCACCTTGCCAATAAAGCAATTCTCCTCTCAACAGTGCCACATCTTGGTCTCTAGTAAGGAATGATGCAATATGAAAGTGTTAATCAACTTCACATAAGCAACGGGTTGCAGTGAACCTGCACTTTGCCAATGAATGTGCCAATACCCTCTCTTCTGGCATTGAGTTGCTACTACAGGTGACCTTTAGTCATTTCCTTCTGGGGACACCTCAATTCATTTCCTAGTCAAAGAGACTCATATTTCTTCCTGAACCCTATTTCCCCAGCTATCCAAGGTCTTTGCCTATGACTGCTTCTTCCTCTTACTACCAATCCAATAAATATTTCAATATAACAAGCATTTATTAAGTGAGTACAATGTGCCAAGCACTGTACTGGGGATAAAATTAATAAAAAGAAAGATAATACCTGTCCTCAAAAGATAATCCCGGTCATCAAGAAGCTTGTAATCAAATGGAGGAACATAACACACAAAATGAAGCAGAAAAATAGAGAAAGAAGACCAGGGAGTACCTAATATGAGGGTATCTTGTTCCTTGGAGTTGTGACCAGGCAGAGGATATTGGGATAAATAATTGCTACAGAACTGAGCCTTATTACACTGTGAATGCTGGGATCTGATTTTATTTAATTATGGCAAAAATCTATACCTCTTTCTGTTCATCAGGAATACTATGGGTACCACTAAAGCCAAGCCTGACTTTGCCCTTCTATCTTGAGAAAAAACCACAAAACAAAAAAGCAACAAAGCCTGGGATTCCAATCTCCAATATCATTGTTTTTCAGCTATTTGTAGTCATAACTGACTCTATATGACTGTATTTGGGACTTTTATGGTAAAGAAAGTGGAATAATTTGCCATTTTCTTCTCTAGCTTATTTAATAAATGACAAACTAAGACAAAAAGTATTTACTCCTCATCCAGGGTTGTACAGTTAGTAAGTATCTAAGGCCAGATTTAAATTCAGGAAGAGTCCTCCTGACTCCAGGGCCAGCATTGTATTCAATATGTTGTTACACACAATCTATTTCCTATATGCAAAGAAAAGCCATTTCTGCTGGTCTGGAAAAATATTTCCTGGGGTAAATACCACTTGTCATTTTAAGGAATACTCCCTTTGTTTCCATGCTTTCTAGTGTTTTTTGGTTTTCTTGCCGAGGCAATTGGGGTTAACTTGCTCAGGGTCTCACAGCTAGGAGTGTTAAGTGTTTGAGGCCATATTTGAACTCGATCCTTCTGACTTCAGGATTGGTGCTCTATCCACTAAACCACCTAGCTGCCCCAACTTTCTAGTGTTTTTAATAAGAATTAGTGCTGTTTTGTCAAAAGTATTTTCAGCATCGATTAGGATAATCATATGATTTGTTAGATTTGTTATTAATATGGTCAACTAGTATTGTTGGTTTTCCAAATATTGAACCAACTCTGGATTCTTAGTATAAATCCTACATGCTAATAATGTATAATTCTTGTGATATATTGAAGTAATCACCTTGTTAATATTTTGTTACAAATGTTTATATCAGTATTCATTAGAGAATTTAGTCTATAATTTTCTCTGTTTTAGCTCTTTCCATTTTGGTTACCAGAATCATATTTGTATCATAAAAGGAGTTTGGTTGGGTTTCTTCTTTGCCTATTTCTCCAAATACTTTATACTTTAATTGTTCCTTAAATGTTTGGTAGAATTCACTCATGAACTCATTTAGCCCTGAGAATTTTTTCCTAGGGAATTCATTAATGGTTTTTCCAATCTCTTTTTCCAAGATGTCATTATTTAGGCTTTCTATTTCCTTACTTGTTAACGTATGTATTTTATATTTTCTTAAATATCCATCAATTTTATTCAAATTGTTCAATTTATTGGTACATAAGTGGGCAAAATATTTCCTAATTATAGCTTTAATTTCTCATTGATGGTTATTTAACTAATTTTTTTAATTTTTAATTTTTTTGATTATTGGCTATTTGTTTTGTTTTTTCTTTTTTATATATTAAATTAACCAATGGCTTGTCTATCATAGTAGGTTTTTTTTTTCATAAAACTTAACTCCTAGATTTACTTATTAGCTCAATAGTTTTTTTTTTTTAATTTCAATCTTATTAATTTCACTTTTGATTTTCAAGCTTTGCTTAATTGGAAATTTCTGATTTGTTCTTTTTAAATTTTTTTTTACTTGCCTGCCTAATTCAATGAATTTTTTTGTTTTGTTCATGTAAGAAGTCAAAGAAATAAATTTTTCTCTAAGTACTGCTTTGAATGCATCCCATACATTTTTTTTTTTTTTTTTTTTTCTTTTTTTTTTGGTAATGGGATTGGGGTTAAGTGACTTGCCCAGGATCACACAGCTAGGGAATGTTAAGTGTCTGAGACCAGATTTGAACTCAGGTCCTCCTGACTTCAGGGCTGGTGCTCTATCCACTGCGCCACCTAGCTACCCCTATAAATTTTAGTATATTGTCTCATTTTTGTCATTCTCTTTATGGAATTATTGTTTCTATGATTTGTTCTTGACCCATTCATTCTTTTTTTTTGACCCATTCATTCTTTAAGTCTGAATTATTAAATTTCAAGTTAATTTTTTAAAATTTATTCTTCTACTACCCTTTGTTGAATGTAATTTTTATTGCATTATGATCTGAAAATACATTAGATATTTCTGCCTTTTTACATTCAGTTTTGAGGAATTTGTGCCCAACTACATGGTCTTAATTTTGTGCAAGTGGCATTTGTTGCTTAGAATAGGTATACTCCTTTTTGTTCTAATTCAGATTTCTCCAAAGAACTGTCATAGCTAACTTTTCTACTATTCTATTTACCTTCTTAGTTTCTTTCTTGTTTATTTTTTGGTGGGATTTATAAAGTTTTGAGAAGAGATATTTGAAGCCCCCCTCCCCTACTGTCTATTTTTGCTTACAATTCATTTAACTACTTCTTTAAGAATTTGGATGCATCACTTGGTGCCATGATCAACTATAAAAGCCTTAGCTCTTCTCAGCAATACAATGATCTAAGACAATTCCAAACTCTCATGAGGCAAAAATGCTATTCCACATCCAGAGAAAGAACTATGGAGACTGAATGCAGATGGAAAATTACTTTTTTAACTTGTTTTTTTTTTTGTTTTTATCTTTCCTGCATTTTTTTTCTTTTTGCTCTGATTCTTCTTTCACAACATGACTAATGAGGAGATATGTTTAACAAAACTGTATATGTATAACCTATATCACATTGCTTGCTTTCTTGGAGAGGAAGGATAAAAAGGAAAAAAGAAAAAACTGGAAATCAAAATTTTACAAAAGTTAAATGTTGAAAACTATCTTTACATGTAATTGGTTAACTACTATTAAACATTTAGGGTGGGAGGGAGTTGGGGGGGAGGGGGGAAACTGCTCAGACACCCGAGACTGCCAAATCCCACTGCTGCTTACGTCCAGTGAGAAAATACAGTTGTTTGCCTATATCCAGCGTGTTGACACAGCTTCTCATGCATGTGTACCTGCTGTTTTGTCACTTGCCCATTGCCACAGGACTCTGTGATAAGTAAAAAGATATAGGTCATGTCTTCTAACTAAAGCATAAATTGGCTTAAAGTTACTCAGAGTGGCACAAAGTGTATTCCAGAGGCATGGAATACAGGGGCATGATAAAAGTCAAGATGACTGGTGATGGCCTGAGATACAGTGGAAGACCTTGGCATCTTCAATGTCTAACCAAGCTCTAAGTGCTCCATGGTACCTGCTTCAGTCATTTTCATGGCCCACTATTCACATCTGTCCATCTAGACTGGTGAAGTATTCTTATGCTTGGAGTAGATACCCATCAAACTCACTGAAGAGTTTAAGACCCCTCAGTTACTCTTAACCTGGTTAAGCCTGTCTGCCAAAAATGTTTTACTGGAGTATGGCCACTGAACATGCCATTGCTTCTTGGAACCACAAGTGAAAGTTGGGTTCAAGGGGGTATTTCATAAATGTGAAAAATAGCACATATTGTCTCATATATGTATGTACGTTTATCTGTTGTTCAGTGATTTCAGTTATGCCCAACTTTCATGACCCTATTTAGGGAATTCTTGGCAAAAATACTAGAATGGTTTGCAATTTTCTTTTCTATCTCATTTTACAAATGAGGAAACTGAGGGAAATGGAGTTAAATATCTTGCCTGGAGTAACACAACTGCAAAGTTTCTGAGGACAGATTTGAACTGAAGAAGATGCCCAGCACAATGATCTATACATTGCACCATCTAGTTGCCCTATATGTGTATATGCATATGCATGTGCGTACATATATTCATAGAAAATATATACATGTGCATGTTTTGTTTATATTTTTTGCTTTTTAAGAAAAAATTGTAATATGGGAGAAACAAAGGAATAAAAAAGGCTACATAAAAATTACCCCCAAAATCTTAAAAAAAAAAAATTTCACCATCAATAGTTGTAAAACCGTATGATCAGGTTCTCCTCTGTTATTTAATTATTCTGTGATATGACCTTTAATATTCAAGGACTTAAGATATATATATACACATATACATACATGTATATATATATATACATATATGTATTGGTAATATATAATGACTCACTCTAAAGCTATTCACCATTTCTAGTGTGTCCTCTAGAAGGTCTGGTCCAGAGGTAATAAATTTTCTTTCATCTTGAAGCTTTTCTTTAATCCATTCTTTTGATTTTTTTTTTTTTTTTGGTTCTTAAAGAGGCATGTCTCCCTCTTAATGATATTGACATTGACTTTAGAATGCCTTTTCCAGCAAAAGCTACATTTTCATTCATTCATTAAGACTCAGCAGAAGATAATAAAGAACTGTCTCAATTGCACTATTCTTTAGAACTGTAGTTCTGAGAAATTAGAACAAATTTTTGTGGGAATGTAGATGTTATTTCTTTTTTTGACTTTTAACAGCACAGGTTTTTATGTTGTTGAAATTTGTTACTGTTCTCTCCCTCTCTCACTTCTTCCTTCTCTGTCTCCTTCTACTTCCCCATAAGTGTCATATACTTCTATATTATAGAAGTGTGTTTTTATGTGTGTCCAAATTCATTTGTTCAGTCCAGGTGAATTTATGGTTCATGTGATTCTGATCTAAATCTAAATCTTTTTTCTTTTTTTTTTTTCTTTACTTTTTTTTCTTCGTTTTAGTACTTTAATGGCTGAGCAATTGGGGTTAAGTGACTTGCCCAGGGTCACACAGCTAGGAAGTGTTAAATGTTTGAGATCAGATTTGAAATCAGGTCCTCTTGATTTCAGGGCTGGTGTGCTATCCACTGCGCCACCTAGCTGCCCCTTATCTAAATCTTTAATGTAAAAGTTATGGTAATAAGGAAGGTAATGAAAAATAGAAAATGAAAACGATAGTGAGGATTTCAACAAAACTCTTTCAGATCAATTAACAAATAAATCTAACCAGAAATAAACAATATAATTTAAGAAACTGAACTGAAATTTAGAAAAATTAAATAAATCTCTTGTGATAGGAACCAAAATAAACTAACCTATTTTTCAGCTATGCATGGCATCTTTACAAAAACTGACCACATATTGCGACATAAAACCCTGACAAACAAAAAGCAGAAATTTCTTGGTTATGTAAATTTGATTAATGTAAAGTTTTTTTCTCTAATTCTACATGCTTTAATGTTCTTCAAGCAAAAATTACAAATCAAAATCCCATTTTATCTATCATTTCTGACTAATTCTAACCTTTGTTTTGTTAAGAATGTTCTCCCTTAAAAAAGATGAATTTATGGCCAAAGAAGAAGTAGGGAACATTATGAAATGCAAAATAGGTCATTTTTATTATATTAAATTTAAGAGATTTTGTGCAAATAAAACAATGCAGCCAAGATTAGAAGAGAAGCAAAAAACAGAAAAAAATTTGAAAATAGAGAATTGACTCAAATTTATATGAATAAAAGCCATTCCCCAACTGATAAATGGACAAAGGATATGAACAGACAATTTTCAGATAAGAAATTAAAGCTATTTCTAGACACATGAAAAAAAAATGCTCTAAATCACTATTGTTTAAAGAGAAATGCAAATGAAAACAACTCTGAAGTACCAATTCACACTTCTCAGATTGGATAAAATGACAGGAAAAGATAATGATAAATGCTGGAGGGAATGTGGGAAAACTAGGACATTAATGCATTGTTGGTGGAGATGTGAATCATTCTGGAGAACTATTTGGAACTATGCCCAAAAGCAAACTGCATACCCTTTGATTCAGCAATGTCTGTACTAGATCTGTATCCCAAAGAGATCATAAAAAAGGGAAAAGAACCCATATTTGCAAAAATGTTTGTAGTAGACCTTTTGTAGTGGCAAGGAACTGGAAAATGAATGGAAGCCCATCAGCTGGGGAATGGCTAAATAAATTATGGTACATGAATGAATTAGAATATAATTTACTATGAGTGATGAGCAGGCTGATTTTAGAAAAGCCTGGAAAGACTTATCTGAACTGATGCTAAGTGAAGTGAGTAGAACCAAGAGAACATTGTACACAGAAACAAGATTATGTGATGATCAACCTATGATACTCTTGGCTCTTTTCAACAATGAGGTGATTCAAAGCAATTGTAATAGACTTGTGATGAAAAGTGTCATCCACATTCAGAGAGAGAATGAATTATGGAGACTGAGTATGGATCAAAGCACAGTATTTTCATCTTTTTTGTTGTCATTTGCTTGCTTTTTTCCTGTCGTGATTTTTTTTTCTTTTGATCTGATTTTTTTTGTGCAACATGACAAATGTGGAAATATGTTTAGAAGAACTGCACATAACCCATAATTACTTTCTGTCTAGGGGAAAGGGAGAAGGAAAAGGAAAAATTTGAAACACAAATTTTGCAAGGGTGGATATAGAAAACTACCTTTGTGGTATTCTGAAAACAAAAAGCTATTAAGAAAATAGTACCCTCTAAACCAGAGACTATGCTTTAAGACCTTCAACTCTGGAACCCCTACACTTCATTCTATTTCTTTTTGTTCTACCAGTTTTCCTTCTTAGGTCTGAGATCAAAATCAAATTAATACTAAAGCACTGGAAAAGACGTGTCAATTACTTCTATGACTTCACTACTAGTTCTCTGATTTCTTAAAGCAAAAACCCTTCAGAGACTACCACTCTCACACTCTAACATATCCTTCAGTATCTTATAATGAAAATAATGGGGGATAGCTTTTAGGGGACACATAACACTGAGGAGGTCCCCTGACCTTAGAGCTTTGTTGACATCTTTATTAATTGAGTAAAAGCTTTCCCTTATAAGACTGAAAAGTCTCAGGCTTTTGCTAAAGGAGATCAAATAATCAAAAGATTAATTATCTCCAATCTGCATATCATCCTCTTCCCAGTAGTTACTGCCTTTTAAACTTCATGGTGCTTCTGGGCTAGAAGCTGAATATACAAAGAGAAAAATCAAGACAGTTCCTGTCTTCAACAAGCTTACATTCTTATTGGGGAAATAGCACATAAAAGGAAGTCCATCTTAAGGGCTGATGAAGAGGCTAAGAAATCCTAAGCATTTAGTAGTAGAGTGATTGGAAAGGCCTGAATATCCATGGATACACTAACAGGTTATTTGACAATAACAAGGTTCTCAGGGCACAGATGAGGGCCAGTTAGTGAGACTCAAAGAATCTTAGGAGAGAATGATAATGTTTAGAAACGGAGGTCTTCCATCTTACCAGAAGGAATAGAGAACTTTCTCATCTTGTCTTAGTTGTATGAGAAGTCCAGTAGCCTGGATGAGTTCAGAGATGAAAGAAGGGGTAATAGTAGAAAAAATGGGGAGAAGGATATTGCTAATAGTAGGAATTTTTGCCTTCCTTCTCTCCCAGGCTTTCTCATAGCATCAGACCTGGAACAGAGTAACTCTCCTTCAGCTGTAGAATGACTAAAGAATCGGTGGCACGTGAATTTAATGAAACATTATTTTGTTGCAAGAAATGATGACTATAGAGAAGATGGTAAGATTTATATGAAAAGGACAGAATCGAGGAAACCATATTCACAATGGTTATGACAATATGAAAAAAAACCCAAACAATTAAAACTGAATGCGCAGAAATTGTAATGACCAGCTCTGTACCTAAAAAATAAATAAGAGAAAATCTTCTCCCACAATCTTTGAAGATTTCACAGACTCTAATAAAGGAATATGACAACTTAAAAAAAAAAAACACCTTCACTTGCACCTAGGCCACCTGAGCACTTCTTTCACTATATTGCCATTATTCTACCCATTACTCCTACTCCACTGAGGAGACAAAAGCAGGGATTTGGGGGAAATATTCTTTTGGTATTTATCCTAGGAAAACTGGATGAGAGACATTCATGATAGCCTCATCTCACCCATCCAATCTTCCTCTTGGCTACTGACCCCATACTAACTTCACTTTTAATTATTCTTTGTTTTGGTCATGTTAGGCCCCTGCATTTTTAACTTACTTATGACATTTGTTTCCTCCAGATTCAGAGCTATGAACTTTCAACTACTTGTTCAACCAAATATATTTGTCCCAAATGAATTTGGGGTTCAAACTATTTGAGAGGGGAAAATGATGGAGTATACCTTTTAGGTAAAACATAGCAGTGAGAAGGTAGGTCCCTTTACCGTAGAGTGCTTCTGTTCTATCAATCTGTCAATGATTCTAAAGTCTTCTGGCCTTAGTTAGTCTTACAAACATTAATGACTGTACAGATGATCTGTTGGTTGGTAATAACCAAGTTCCTGAGACAACAGTGAATAGACTACCCCTCAAACCTACCTATAAGCCATAGAATTAGTAAATAAGTAACATGGAGTTTTGATCTAACTTTGCCTTATAAATCTATCTTCTTGCTCTTGGTTCTTTGCTAAAATCCTTTTGGAACTTAGCCTGCTTCCACTGGCGTTACAAATACAATAAGCTTTGCCCTTAGACTTGGAGAGAGGTTCAAGCCTGCAAATTCTTTTGAAATACCTCAAGACACTGGCCTGTGACCCCCAAAATACCTTGGGGTCTCCCTTTTGAACCTCAACAAAATGACGGTTCTCCTTACCAAGGTTTACCCTGCTATATGTACCTTTGATCTTTTCATCTTCTGTATTGTCTAACAAACTGCCCTTTCATTTACCTCAACTCTTTTTTTCTTCAACCATACCCCAATGTTGTACACTTTCTTAAGATTTTAGATCTTTCTAAGGTTTTTTCTTTTAATTTCACCTTCAGATGAAACATCTTCCTCTCTTTTCTTGATTTTTTCACTGTTGAATTTTATGTACTTCTACATCAGGCTGATTTTTTTTCAATTCTTCTTAGTCCATTTCAGATAAGAATGAATTTCATCTGATGCCCACTCTCCCAAGCCCTTTCTTAATATTTATATGCTTTTTTTTTCAAAATTCAAGTATGGGGGCAGCTAGGTGGCACAGTGTATAGAGCACCAGCCCTGAAGTCAGGAGGAACCTGAGTTTAAAACTGGTCTCAGATACTTAACACTTCCTAGCTGTGTGATCCTGGGCAAGTCACTTAACCCCAATTGCCTCAGCAAAAAAAAAAAAGAAAAAAAGAAATTCAATTATGAAAAATGACAAGTTCCACCAACTTTTTCCTCCTTCCTATTCTAGTGCACTTCTTTCATCAACCTTTCTTTTTCCTCTTTAAAACTTTTGGATAGAAATAATAACCCCATAGCATCCCCCCTTTAAAATTTAACTTCTTTAATATCATTTGAAGACATGAAAGTTATGAAGAAACATTCACTTTTATTCTCCCTTACCCATTATTATTTACCAACACATCATAATGCATTTTCTTCTAAATGAAAAAAAAAAGTTTTTCTACATTGCTTTTTATTTTTCTTTTTGTATTTTAATACCCTTCCTTACCTCTGGGCCTTTTAGAAATTCATAAAAATTCTCTATTCCATTAAATATTCACTGCCTTTCTCTCCCAAAGTACTAGGAGGAAAATATATAATAAAAATACCCAAGCTTTGCAAGATAAATTAGTCTTGGCTGTAAGATTATATTGTTTCCCTTCTGGATTATTGTATTCCAAGCTTTCCTCTCATTAAACATGAAACTGCTAGGTGTGATTGTTAACTCTTGCTTTTTGGTATATAAAATGTCTTTTTAGATGTTTGCAGTATTTTTCTTTGACACAAAAGCTCTAGATGTTGGTTATGAAATTCTTGGGATATTTCCTTTTAGGATTCTCTCAGGTGTTAAGTCAATTCAAATTTCTTGAAATGTAATGTTCAGGTCCTTCATTTTTTTCCTATAGTTTTCAAAGACTTCAAAGATTCTCAAATTATCTCTCCTTTAACTGTTTGCTATATCATTTTTAATAGCAGATATCTTATATTTTCTTCTTTCTTGTTTCTTTCTGATCAAGTTGTTAATTTCTCTTAGATCTGATTATTGAGTTCCATTTGCTCTGAACTTTGCCTCCAGAAGAATTAAAAGTTCATTGTGGGCAGGGAATGGCTTTTGCAATCAGGGGTGGTGGCCTAAGATTTGAAAAAGAATCTTTTGGGCTTTGCCCCTTAAAAATGTAAGCTTCTAGGGGGCAGGAACTGGTTAGGTAATGAGACTAATAAGAAGTGAAGACTCATGTTCTGTAATATCTCTAATACCCAATTAATGGAGAATGGGGGAGGGACTTCCACTTCAGGATAGGAAATAAAAAAACTGCTTTTGTCTACTAATTTAGGCACCTATTCATGCAAGAATGTAAAATAAAATCCTTCCTACATTTATCAGTGAATCAGTGAAGTTCTTGCTAAACTTTGTTTCTACAAATTATCAAAAAAAATTTTACTAATTAGGAAAAAAATAAATTCATTTGGAAAAACAAAAGTCAAGAATATCAAATGAAATTTTTTTAAAAATGTAAAGGACAGAGGTTTAGCGATATCAGATCTTAAACTACATTAAGTAGCAGTAATTATCAAAACTATCTGATACTATCTAAGAAACAGAAAGGCAACTCAATGGAATAAAGTAGATAGACAATTTAGCATAAATTTAACAATTTCCTTCTGATAGATAAAGCACATAATACAGGTATTTCTTCTTAAAATATCTAAGATTTGTTTGCAATTTGGACATATGCCATAATATACTTTCCTATTACAAGGGCTGCTTCTGTGGCAGTTTTCTAACTTTAGAACAAAATATATTTGCATACCGGCACAGAATACTCCAGGGACTTCACTCCTGACTATAACCGTCCGAACTTTCTTATCAGATTTCAAAGTATCCATCGTTTTTGATAGCTATACAGAAATAAAGGAGGAGGGAGGGAAAAAAGGGGAGAGAGAAAAAACATTTTCAGATTCATGTCAATATTTTATCTTTACAATATAAGCAGGAAATAGATTTATCTGTTCACTTACCATTTTTATAAGATTTTTATTGAGAGCATTCTTGGCAGAAGATCGGTTTATTCCAAGCACCACAATTCCTAATTTAAAAACAAATAGACAAAAACATTTGAGTTAATATTCTAGAGAAGTTGCCAGCAGGAGGGTTAAAGATAAAAGAATGGGGGGCGGAGCCAAGATGGCGAACTGCAGACAATGTTCTCTGTAAGCTCCTGAGACTTTCCCTCAGACACAGACAAACTGAGCCTCCGAACTGGTTCTGGAGTGAGGGCACCAACATACACTTGGACTACAACGCACTTCTATCAAATATCTACTTTGAAAGAACTTCTGAGGTCAGTTTTAGACAGGCAGGGGATCGAGCAGCCCCCGGCGCTCAGACGCCAGTGTGCAGCTGGGGTGCAAGTCCGGGGATTGGACGGACCAGAAGATTTTAGACTGCCAGGAAGTCCCTGGGAGACGCTTGGGCCACTTTGCTCTGCTTGCGGGCAGGTGCTTTGGCAGGTCTACCTTTGATAAAGGGTGCATTGAGAGCAGCTGAAAGTGAGGTCCAAGTGCAGATCAGCCAGATCAGTCCCAGACCGGAAGTCAACTCGGCAAACTGCCCCGGGGCAACCTGAAATCCCGGCTGCTGCTGCTGCTGCTGCAGAATTCCCTGCTGGTGACTGATACCTCAGCTAAACATCATGAGCAAGAAGAAGAGAGCTCTCACCATAGACAGCTTTTATGGAGAGAAACTATAGCAGTCCCCAGATCCTGAGATTCTGAAAACAATCCCAGATAAAGCCACAAAGGTGGACTTAAGCTGGTCTCCCTTTCAGAAGGCTTACCTGGAAGACTGCATAAAGAATCTCAAAAGAGAGCTAGAAAAAGATTGGGGAAATAAACTGAGAGCAGTACAAGAAGGAAACATCGCCCTGCAACAGAGATGTGAAAAACTGGAAAATAAGTCTGGTGAATCGGAAAAAGACAAAAATTCACTGAAAAACAAAATTAGTGAATTGGAAAAAGACAACAATTCACTGAAAAATAAAATTGGCAAAATGGAAAAAGAATGCTATGAACCAAAAAATTCAATTGGCCAGTTACAAAAGGAGCTAAAAAAGATAACTGAAGAAAATAATACCTTAAAAATTAAAATTGAACAAATTGAAATGAATGACTCAATAAGACTTCAAGAATCAGTCAAACAAAAACAAAAAAATGAAAAAATAGAAGAAAATATGAAATATCTCCTAGGAAAAACAACTGACTTGGAAAACAGATCCAGGAGAGACAATCTAAGGACAATCTAACCCTAAGAGACAATCTATGGGACTCCCTGAAAGTCATGATGAAAAAAAGAACCTTGATGCTATCTTCCAGGAAATCATGAAAGAGAATTGCCCTGATGTTTTATAATCAGAAGGCAAAGTTGGCACTGAAAGAATTCACAGATCACCTCCAGAAAGAGACCCCAAAATTAAAACTCCAAGGAATATCATGGCCAAATTTCAGGACTATCGCACCAAGGAAAAGATATTACAAGCTGCTAGAAAAAAACAGTTCAAATACCGAGGAACTGTCATTAGAATTACACATGATCTGTCAGCTTCCACATTGATGGATAGAAGGGCCTGAAATCAGATATTCCGAAAGGCAAAAGAACTTGGATTACAGCCAAGAATAATCTATCCAGCTAGAATGAGCATCATCTTCCAGGGAAGAAGATAGTCATTTAATGATACAGGAGAATTTCACCTATTTCTAATGAAAAGACCAGATCTGGACAAAAAATTTGACCTCCAAACACAGAACTCTAGAGAAGCGTAAAAAGGTAAAAAGGAAAGAACTCTCGAGAACTATATCTCTACTAGGGGTATCCTTAAAGAATGGGGGTATAATTTGATTTTACTTTGATAATAATCGAAAAGAAATTAGAGGTGGAAGGTATATCATACTGTAAAAAAATGGGGGTAGGGGAAAAGAGGTAAAATAAAGTTTAAAAAAAGGAGGTAAAATAAGGCAAACTCATAAAGAGACATAGAAAATCTAATATAATTGAGGGAAAGAAGGGAGGGTGATGAGTATTGTGTAAATCTTACTCTCACTGGATTGGGCTCTAAAAGAGCATATCAGACACATTTGATTTCACGGAAAAATTTGGCCCTCTGTATGCAGAAGTAAGAGGGAAAGGAGGAAAAGAAAGGGATAAATTAATAGAAGGATTAGGGGAAAGGTAGATAAAGGAGGCAGGGTTCTAAAAGAGGGAGGACTGTTAGAGGGAGGTGATCATCAAAAATAAAATACTGGGGGGGAAGGGAGTAAGGGGAAAGGGAAGAGAAAAATATAACTTTGGGTAAATAAGATGGCAGGAAATATAGATATAGTCATTTTAACTGTGAATGTGAATGGGACGAACTCTCCCATAAAACGCAAACAAATAGCAGACTGGATTAAGAGCCAGAATCCTACAATGTGTTGTTTACAAGAAACACATCTAAAACATAGAGATACATACAGAGTGAAGGTAAAGGGATTCTGCTGGAGCAGAATCTTTTATGCTTCAAGTGAACAAAAAAAAGCAGGGGTAGCAATCCTTATCTCAGATCAAGTAAAAGCAAAAATAGATCTAATTACAAAAGATAAGGAAGGAAACTATATTTTACTAAAGGGTACCATAGACAATGAAGCGGTATCAATACTAAACATATATGCACCAAGTGGTATAGCATCCAAATTCCTAGAGGAGAAACTAAGAGAGATGCAAGGAGAAATAGACAGTAATACTATACTAGTGGGGGATCTCAACCCTGCTCTCTCAGAATTAGATAAATCAAAGCACAAAATAAATAAGAAAGAAAATGGGAAGGTAAACCAATTGTTAGAAAAGTTAGGTATGATAGATCTCTGGAGGAAATTGAATGGTGATAGAAGGTAGTATACTTTTTTCTCAGGGATTCATGGAACTTATAAGAAAAGTGATCATAGGTTAGGGCATAAAAACCTCAAAATCAAATGTAGGAAAGCAGAAATAGTAAATGTATCCTTTTCAGATCATGATGCAATAAATGTAATGTAAGGCCAGGAGAAAACAGACCAAAAGTTAATTGGAAATTAAATAATTTAATCCTGAAGAATTAATGGGTGAAAGAGCAAATTATACACACAATCGATAATTTCATTCAGGAGAATGACAATAATGAGACAACATACCAAAATTTCTGGGATGCAACCAAAGCGGTTATAAGGGGCAATTTTATATCTCTAGATGCTTATTTGTATAAAATGGAGAAAGAGAAGATCAGTGAATTAGGGTTACAATTAAAAAAACTAGAAAAAGAGCAAATTAAAAACCCTCGATCAAATACCAAATTGGAAATTCTGAAAATAAAAGGTGAGATTAATAAAATTGAAAATAAGAAAACTATTGAATTAATAAATAAAACTAAGAGTTGGTTTTATGAAAAAACCAACAAAATAGATAAGCCTTTACTTAATTTGATAAGAAAAAGGAAAGAGGAAAATCAAATTGTTAGTCTCAAAAATGATAAGGGAGAACTTTCCTCCAATGAAGTGGAAATTAGAATAATAATTAGGAGTTACTTCACCCAACTTTATGCCAATAAATTCGATAATCTAAATGAAATGGAGGAATATCTACAAAAATATAGATTGCCCAGGTTAACAGAAGAGGAAATAAATTATTTAAATAGCCCCATTTTAGAAAAAGAAATATAACAAGCTATTAATCACCTCCCTAAGAAAAAATCTCCAGGGCTAGATGGTTTTACATGTGAATTCTACCAAACATTCAAAGAACAATTAATTCCAATACTATACAAACTATTTGAAAAAATAGGGACAGAAGGTATACTATCAAATTCCTTCTATGATACAGATATGGTGCTGATAGCTAAACCAGGTAGGGCGAAAACAGAGAAAGAAAACTATAGACCCATTTCCCTAATGATTATTGATGCAAAAATTTTAAATAAGATTTTAGTAAAGAGATTACAGAAATTTATCTCCAGGATAATACATCTTGACCAAGTAGGATTTATACCAGGAATGCAGGGCTGGTTCAATATCAGGAAAACTATCAGCATAATCAATTATATTAATAACCAAACTAACAAAAACCATATGATTATCTCCATAGCTGCAGAAAAAGCATTCGATAAAATCCAACACCCATTCCTATTAAAAACACTAGAGAGTATATGAATAAATGGGCTTTTCCTTAAAATGATTAATAGCATCTACTTAAAACCATCAGCAAGTATCATATGTAATGGAGACAAACTAGAACCATTCCCAATAAGATCAGGAGTGAAACAAGGCTGCCCACTGTAACCATTACTATTTAATATTGTATTAGAAATGTTAGCTTTGGCAATGAGAAGAAAAGGAGATAAAAGGAATTAGAGTAGGTAATAAAGAAACCAAATTATCACTCTTTGCAGATGACATGATGGTATACTTAGAGAACCCTAGAGACTCAACTAAAAAACTACTAGAAACAATTCACAACTTTAGTAAAGTTGCAGGATTCAAAATAAATCCACATAAATCATCAGCATTTTTATATATTACCAACAAATTCCATTCAGAATAATGGATGATAGCATAAAATATTTGGGAATCTATGTGCCAAGAAAATATCAGAAACTATATGAACTAAACTACAAAACATTTTCCACACAAATAAAATTAGACCTAGTCAATTGGAAAAACATTAAGTGCTCATGGGTAGGCCGAACGAATATAATAAAAATGACAATACTACCCAAATTAATTTATTTATTTAGTGCCATACCAATCAA